>JASVER010000057.1:4829094-4854252 GCA_030449065.1 Oceanodroma leucorhoa | reverse complement strand
AAAAAACCGAACAACAATAAAAACCCATACCAAGCATAACCTCTGGCAAGGCATTTCTCTTCTCCGGCATCCCACTTCTCTGTCTATAGAGCTTAGCTCCTCTGTCAAGGACACTGACAATTATGAAGGACAGTACTGAATTCAAGTTAAACTATGGTCAACCACTTGTTATTTCTGGAAGGACTTGGTGGCTCCTTTGGGCTCAATCTCCAGTACCATTTCCATCCCCTTTGCACTGCCGGGGCAAGGCAAAGCAGACGGAGAGCTGCTTCAAAGGCATTCCACGGATTCTGCCGGGGCGGGAAAGTCCCAGCCGAGCAGCCGGGATGGAAGACGCTCTGCTACTCACTGGAGCTTGTTCTGGCGCGTGGCAAGTGTCCAAGCTCGGAGGAAGGCGGGTTGGGAAGCACGATGCTCCAGACCAGGGGCGGGTTCGACTTCAGCARCCGCGGAGGCATCCGATTTCTAGAAAACCCACTCCCTTGTAGCAGTAACTTCGTATTAAAGCAACTTCTCCTGACCCACCTCCCAACAGCTGCGAAACTGCCTCTTGCATCAAGTGGAGAGCAAGCGAGGATTATCGCAGGCTTTGAAGGTAAACAGAAGGTATCTGACTGCCGAAGCAGTGCTCTCCGCTTGCGCGGCCAGCCTGGGGGGAAGCGGGAGCGAGCCGAACACGTGGGGCAGAGCTGGCCCAGAAGAGCCGAGGAGCTACATGCAAAGCAGGCACCTAACTCTTAATGCTGGATCCCCCACCGCTTGTTCACCCACGTCCGGTGCTCAAATAACCTGACTTTGGAGGAGATGACACCCCAATATAGCTGCACACAGGAGCAGCTATAAAATCCGTCACGCGTAAAATCCATCACCTTCACCAAGCAGGTTTCAGGCGACAGATCGCGCATCCAAGCCCAACACGCACAGGCTACTCCAGTTTGAGGGCTCCCACCCATTAGTAAGTTTTGAACACATTTTACAGTAAACGCACACACATATACGCCCTTCAGCATAAAGCACCGTAGCCTCAGCTACTTTCCAAATTTTACACAGGAAGAAGTGCCATTTCTTTGCCAGTCCTTTGTATAAAAGCACTTACCGTGAAGCGAGTGACGTAGAAGCAATTCTTTGTTGAGCCTGAGGAAGCTCAAACCCATGTTTCCCGCTTCCCAACCATACTACAGATGACACAGAGATGACATAAAGCAGAAGGGAACAAAATAAACGGAAAGATTTGGTATTCAAGGTTATAAGCTGCTCCAGAAACATGTAGCTCAAAGATGATGGGACAACACACATGCCTGTGGTGGAACAGGCTAAGATGAGAAGAAATCACAGAAGGACGGGGGAAAAAAAAAAAAAAAAAAAAAAAAAGGCGTTGGTTTTATAGGGCTTCTGCTGAAAGTTGCCCAGAGCAGCACAGGTAAGTGACATGTTTCCTCCTGGAAATGTTTATCTTTCTTGATTTAACATTTGTTTTGTAATTTATTAACTGCAAGAGGACCAAGACCTTTCTTAATATCACAGTGCTATAAATTTATTCAAACAGTTAATGAACCAACACAAAGCGATGCTATTTAGTCTTCACTTTTGTGCATGCATAATGAGAACACATGAAAAGGTTGCAGAAATTGACCTTGGACCGCACTATCGTTAAGAGACTCAGAGTTCAAAAGAAAGAATAAGCAAAAGTAGATCTGAAGGCAAGTCATCAGGTTGTTCTTTTGAAACTCAAGACCGAAAGGAACTGGTTCATGAAGTCAGCTGCTGCACTGCGGTGCAGAGGATTTCTCTGCAGACAGCACAACCCAGCAGGCATTCTCCAGGAGTCAAGAGGTGTTTTCATTATTAAGGACACATCCCAAACAAGAACAGAAGAAAACTCCAACCGAACACGTTCCTTCTTCGGGAGGGATACTAGAAGCAGATACAGGTTTCARGTCACCAGGTCACATCACTTGGAAACTTGTATCTTAGAGATCAAAAAGTCTAAGAATAAACGTGAGAACTGGTGCAGCGTTAACTCACTGCAAAGATATTTAAGAACAAAGAAATGGTAAAAGGTTTTTCAGTTTGTGAGAAAGGACAGGGAGAGAAACAGGGCTGCAAGGAAGGTCGGGGCAGAGGTTAAAAGTACTCTAAGTACAGCACAAAATACCAAATTTGACTTTGCATCATTTTTAAAGAGCGGTGGTAAGGGTGATCATGAGGGCAAAAGCCCAGGGGTTAACTTGAACAAGAACATTGGCAGGGGGAGGATTAAAAAGCTTCATGAAAATTGCAAGGATTGGCTCATCTCAGTTTTAGAACCCAAAATAGATAGGCTCATAAACTGCAGGCCAAGAAGCAAGATTTATAAACCTCTTGAAAGGCAACAATATGAGTTAATAAAACATGTGGTACATTGGAGGTGGCACTGTAGGGAAGAAAGAGAAGGGAGAGAGATCACAGCCCCTCCAGGCCTGGTGTCTGACTTCAATATAAAGGCGCTTTGCAAGCAGAGAGGATTAGGGCGACACAGAGAAAAAGGGGGAAAAGGGAATAGTTCAAGATGCCAGACTAGCCTGAAGGTTCTCAACAAAGTGATCTTTTTAGATAAACGTACTACATCTTACTCACATGGACTTCAGAAGGCACAAGGAGATTTACTGGTTAAGACAGATTGGCAGAGGAATGGGAAAACAGACAAAGGAGCTGGCTTAGCAGCAGACAGCCCCAGGTGATGCTGAATAAGAAAATACCAGCCTGGAAACCAAAGACATGCCTCAAGAATCAGCCTTGGGAACATCTGATTTTGTTAGGAATGACCTCAGCACAAATACCCACAGAAATGAAGGCATTTCCAAAACAGCAGAGGCACAAAGCACCGAGTACCAGAAATTGAGGAGAGTTTTGAAATACAGATGGTGATGCATCAGCGAGCTGAACACCAAGAAGTTTTGGAGGTAACTAAGAAAGGTGCATTGGCCATCACAGACACACCCRTGAAACAGAGGGAAGTGGAGGTGATTCTGTGATACACTCAAGGCAGCAGCAAAAAGCCCTCCTGCCAGATCCGCTCTGGAGCGCAGCGTACGCTTTCTGACATGACTCAGAAGAGATTCATCCACACCGAGAACGACGACGACAGTTGTTATTGAAGAAGCTACTAGATAACACTTGGGTCATTCAGCACAGCAAAACCACAGGTGAGGGTATACAACCACATTTTACAGAATACAGCAAAAGAGGTAAACCACTGAAAAATAAGAAGCGGTTCTTATGCAAAAGTTAAAAAAGGAACACAAGCTCAAACAAGTATATAAGCTGGCATGAATGTTCCGTCTGGGAATCAAAAGAAGGTTCCTAATCGCACAGCTAGATCTGTCATCTTCAGTAATGGCTTAGTCTACAGGAGGAGAGAAGAAAAGATGTAATTGTTTTTCGGCCGGACTAAGTTTACAAAAGGGATGATGAGATACTGCTTGGGAAAGCAAGGAGCTGGGTGACCCAGGAAGTCTTTTCCAGCTCTAAATTACCATGAGACTAATGTAGCAAGTATATGCTGTCTACACAACCACAAAGAACAAAGGTTGAAGTTTACTTTAAACCCACACAGCTTTTGGAAACCAGAAAGCTGGCTCTCTTCCTCCAGATTGAGGAAGTTTAAGAGAGTCTTGGTTTCAGAAAAAGRAAAAAAAAAAAAAAAAAAAAAGATACATATATTTTCAAGTGGCTTGAACTCAAACAAACTGACATGTTCTTGCATTTGCATAAGGACAAGTTGTTCTGTACGGTGTTCCTATAACGAGACACAGTGAGAGGCGTTCACTTAATTGTCACATAAGCACAAGTGTTTGAAATCAATCGTGCATTTCTTCTTAATAAGAGACACAGGAGAGTGAGCAATACAAGATCTGAGCTTAAACTAATCTAATTACTTACTCCATGGTAAGACAAACCGCAACAATGATTGCCAGTATTTCCACTTGCTTTAAGCTGACTGCACGTTTTAAAGCCTACTATGACAAGCCATTCTCCAATTAAGTTCTACTTCAAAGCCATGTTCCCAAATTAATTTACAGCTAAAAAACCCAAGGATTTCTCCAAGTACAGTACCAGCTGTACTGAATCTGTAGTTGTCATTATCAAATAAAAATGTCAAAGAACGTTTCTGCCCTTAAGCCATTACAACATTTCACTTAAACAACTATCCGAAAGTAAGAATTTAGACCAAATATTTGAGTGACATGCAAGACAATAGGAAAGTAAGGAGAAGGCTAAATTGGTGCTAAATACTTAACTATAGGCAGACCAGCCSGTCTGTTCATACCGTTTGACTTGATGGAAGGTGGAGGATGTGGAATTCAGCGGTTCCCTGTGGAGGCCAGCTCTGCAGGAACTCTTCATCGTAACTACCCCTCCAGCTAAGGCACGCCGTCACAGCCAGTCCATCCTGGGTTACGCACGGGGCTCCCCCATCAGCTTTCCTTGCCCGACACTGAGCTTCRCCGTGTCTCTGCCACCTAGAAACTGAACAAACAAGGGGCACATAAGAAGGTCACATTCAAATACAGCAGCAATTGAAGCACAGATGATCAGGACAAGGGCTCTTCCCCAAGAGAGAGAAAATATATATACACACACATACAGGCATACACATACATWTATATAAAAGATACATATATAAATATAAAAGAACTTAACATCATCATGCCATTATTGCGGCTGGAGTTTCTGAACAACATTAAAACACAAATTAATGCCCCCACAACAGCCTGTCTGCACATACAACGCTTTTTCACCTTATATACAACTGCAGCACTACCTTGGCACCTCCCACGGAACACACCGTCTTCTGAGCTCCATGCAAACAGGACACACAAGATCTTTCTGCTTGTTAGCACCGCATCAAGCTTCGGAGGGAAATCGCTGCTAGCATTAAGATTTGACGCTGCCAGGAGTTACGTTAGCGTTCTAATCAAAATAACGTGGCAGATTTCATAAAGGACAAAAAACATGCCACCATACAGCCTCCAAGTCTTGTGAAAACTGCCCCGACTTTGCATCACACACAGATAAGACAGCAGATTGCACCAAAACAAATCCGTTCTGCAGTATCTCTCGTTCGCACTAGGCTGCTGCCTTCTACGCCTTGTCCTTGGAGTAGGCACTATTACCAGCGCTTTAACGTACTTTGATGGTGAAAGAACAACCACCTTCGAGTTGGAACATAAAAGGAARGAGTGACACAGCAAAAGAGCCCTGGAAAAACTCAAATACTCAAGCCTGAGTTGCCAGCAGATTGTTTTAAAGATCGTTTGCTTCCTCTCTAGAGGACCATGCACACTGATGCCATAATAAAGGAATGCCATTTGAAGATGCTAACTATAGAGCTGTGTCCCCAGGGGATTTGTGATTTAGTGCAGCAGGTTGTTCTCTCCTTTTCAGCAGCTTTGTCCGGTGCTCCTACCGCTGCCCTGTTCCTACAGCGGCATTTCCACAGTGCAGCCTGGCAGAGGCACTTGCTGGAGGTTTGTGCTTGCCGGCAGCCAAGCTCTCGCAGAGATGGAGCGTCTCACATCACCCCTTTTGCTACACCTGCCAGAGAAAAAACTCCCAAGCAAAAGACCACCTACCTATGCACAGCTCAATCAGTGCTTGACTGATGTGGTTTACAACTCAACGCTGCCACTAAAAATTCCTGGACTGGAAAGCCCGCTCTAACTTTGTAGCCACACTTGCCGAGAAAGTGATGAAGGATGACCTTCCAGGCAGGGAAAACAGAAACTGGTTTAGATCCAGCTGACTTGATGTCTGCTATAGCGATTTCACAATTCCTCTAGTGATGGTGAATGAGAGGTTAATCATTTGCCTACGTTTGAGTAAGCAGGAGCCTAAAATAATATAKAAAATATTATATAAACACATTCCAGTCTTCATGAAGAAATCTCTGCTGAGCTCTACACAAGGCAAGGAAACATGTCGGRTGGAGAAGACTGAGGCATTGCACTGGCAGAGCTGGAGGATGAGAGTATGCCCTCTACTCCGTGAGCTCAGAAAGACAAGGAGTTAGGCTGCCGTGGTTAACGGCAGCAGAAATTGAAGCTTTGTAGTTAAACACCATTTTCATTAGACTGCCTGAGCCTGTAACAAGGCTCTACCTGCAAGAGTGAAACCTAGGCACAGAAGTCAGCCATTTCTGATGTTTTCTGAGCTGTAAAATATATATTCACAAACAGCAATTCAGACAAAAAAGCATATGCCTGGTGCTTTATGAAAATCAAAAGTTAAACACAAAATCATTGTTTTCGCATGAACCATCAGTAAGAGGCACTGAAATTCTGACTTTTATCCAAGCTTTTGTCTGGCTTCCCCTTCTGGCTTTACTGACACTAGCATTTCAGACTCAGCAGGAACTGTATCACAGAAACATGATTATATCCACACCCAAATAAATGCAACCATACCATTTCAAGAATGCCAGTCACTTTTTCAATAGCTAAAACTCCCTCCATGTAYTCCTGGTTAGGAACACCAGATGTTTTGTCCTAGTCCTACTCCTCTGCAGATCAATTGAGAAGTAAACGACAAAAAGCCAGACAAAAAAAATTGAAACCAAAAGATCACCTTGTTTGCAGTAAAGAGCTTGAGAACCAAAACCACCAAAGTCATTCAGGTCAGGGGCTGCCACAACCCCGATCCAAGCACAGGCATCGTACGGTGGGATGTCATGCGYTTAAGAAGGGACTAGCACCTACTAGAGGGAAGCAAAAGCTGACCAAATAGACACAGGCAAGTTCAGATGGGCACTGCAGCACAGATCCAAACACAGCTCCATACAAAGCATGCTTTTTCCCTTCCTCTAGCTGCTGCGCTATAGAAAAGAGCTGAAATAGACTGTTAATGCCAGCAAGCTACTGACAAATTCCTACTGTGTAAGTAGTAAAAAGCTTGTGCTTGTGAATTTAAAAAAAAAAAAAAAAAAAAGGAAAAAAAAAATCAGCATCCAAGCTAGCACAGAGATACTTACTGCCTTTTAACTACCACAGTATGTTTCTTTACCAAGGCTGATCCTTATCAGTAGGTGCTTCAGCTGATTTGTTAGTTTTGCAGAGAGTTGGGTGCAGCCCGAAAACTGAAATAGAGATGCACAGAGAAAGAAAACATAAGAGGAAGTTAAAAACCTAATTTTGTTGTTCTCCCTTTCTGAAACCACCCCCAAACATATGCCTTTATGCATAAGATGTGGGAAGGACTCAGATTTTGGCAGCAGTAAGCATCACATCCTCTCAGCAACGGACAGCAGTTCGCTGAATGGTCTCACAAAACTCCCCGTCTTATCGTCAGTTTTGAACGCTGCTGCAGTTTAAGAAAACAAATGTATTAACTAGCGTGGACGAGGAGGGGTCAAGGTCTCTTCATCTGTGCAGCAATACACTACAGCTTTTGATATTTTGATAGCTAAAGTTTTATTGCAAGAGCAAGCGTGTTTTAAACAGTAGCAGTGACTGATGAACAAATGAGTCCAAAGGATGGGCACATCCTTTCAGAGAATTTGCTTTCTAGGAAGGAGGCAGCGGCCTCGGGACTGGTCCTGAGCAGCAATCACACTGTTGGTAGAAGTAGGTTTGACCACCCCACCTCCACRCAGGGCTAGCTTTAGGATGCTCCGCAGTGCCATCACACTGGATCAGCGGGGCAGAGAGCATCAGCACGCTCAGGGTGCAGAAGAAAGCAATGGCAAGTATTTCAGAGGGGCACTCTGARGAGTTAATAGCAAAAAAACCAGTCATTACAAAGGACAGGTGATCTTTAAAAAATAAAAAAATGCCAGTGCTGAGGCCTTAYAATAGAGATCTCCATGGGGGTTTTTGTTGTTTTCTTGCAAGAACAGAGTYGCATGTCCATTCCTCCCCCCAAATCAGCTCCAATTTAGGTTGTTACACGATATTTGTCTCTAAAAGCATATTCCACCAGACATACAATTCCACCATTTCCCAGCCTAGCCATCCCTCCAGCCCTCCCTCCCTCCCCAAACACCCCTCCRGGACACCTATAACAGCACCAGAGTCCCCTGAGCAAGAGGCTTTCCCCAGCCCCTAGTCCCAACATTTGCATTTTGTGGTAACAACCAGCAATCCACAGCAGCTCCCAGACTAGGTCGGACAGCRAGATGATACACCTGGTCCTCATACTCAGCCTCTTAGACACCTATAGGAACACAACCCTTTCTTCTTAACTGTTCTTCGTGTAATATCCACCTATTTTAAACACCTTCAAGAACTACCTTTTAACACTATGTTTACCAGCTAGGTTTTACTTCTTTATTTAATAGAACAGYCTTAGGCAAAATAAGAGAAAACAAGCACGTTGTAACTAAAGCTATCTTACAAAGACTTTCAGAGTGACCTCACATTTGTGTTTCCATTCACCTGCAGCTGGCAACAAACCCTCACATGAAACTAGGTATTTAGTAAAGACACTGTATCCAACTTAGGAGCATTAAGAGATGCAGAGATTAATACCTACAATCAGATGAGACTCTCCAAGTCCTGCTGAACTGCAGATTAGCCTTTCCACCTGCAGCAGGAGGCTACGGGAGCCACCACAGACACCGCTTGTCTTGGGAAACCTCGTGTGCTCAGCTTCCCCTCTGTTTGATGGTCAAAAGGTGTAACTTCGCATAGATCTGATGTTATCTAATCTAAAAGCAATAAAGCTGCCACAGGGGCTCCAGCTGGAATAAACGGGGGGAGCTTTCTGTGTCTACTTACACACCAAAACCTGCTGCTACCACTTCTTCTAGGCACCGGGAATCACAGCTGGCCAAGGGGCAGGACCTCATTACCATGGCCCTTGGCTCATTTCCCCACCAAATTCACTCCAGYCCTTCTCAAAGCTTCACCAAGCTCCCATCCATACTCTGTACACCACCAGACAGAGCAGTTACTTAACTGAAATCTGAAGATTCCCATGTAAATTTGAGCTTGGGCATCCAYGTCAGCAGGGAGCACGTGGATGCTCCGAAACACTGCGCAGCCCCACAGCCGYTTCGGTCACTGAAATTCCTGCTGTGCTGGGGTCTCATCCCCCTCTTCCTCCCAGCCCTTCCCCTGTATCAGCACCGGTTCCCATCCAAGTTCTCACCTGAAGCAGCTCCAGGAGCTGAACTAGGAGAAAATTAACCCAGAAGAGGTCGGCTCCCTGAACCCACTGACCCCAGGACCTGGCAGGCACGAGCAAAGCCTGGCGCGATGAGGTTCTCAGCAACTCAGACCCGACTCAGCTGTCTCGAATCCGCACCTTGCATCACATCAGGAAAGGTGTCTGCTACAAAGCGGTTTTTAGCTTCTTTCAAGTCAGTGGAAAGGAAGGCTTTAGAATGCACAGTGTGCAAAATTCAGAGTGTTTCGGAAGCGGGGAAACAAGCACGTAGGGCTCCAAGGCAACGTTTGACTCTTCACCGCCATCAAACAGCACTACTTGCTGTACCAATAAGCATACGAAATCCTTATTCTAATGAAGCACTACAGGGAGGACCTGCCTTCCTTCCAAGATCATGTCAATAAAGAATGAAAGGCTTCAAATTTSTAGCTCTCATGCTTTATTTCCTCTAGGTGTGGTTAGCGTTGGAAGGACTAAGTCATCCCCCGCTGCCCTCGAAAGGAAAATCTCAAAATGGAAAAAGAAAATAAGAAAAGATAAGCTCTGCTGCACCTTGTTAACCCTGTATTTTAATATGGGAGGGGGGGGAATCACAAGTGTTTCCCTTGTTCAACTATTCCTGAAAGGTTTCAGCTGTCTTGCACAATTTCCGTAAGGACATCATCTGTTGCTCAACTGGGAAGAAGTTAAGAACTGGCTCATTAGATTTGTTCTGCTTGATCCAAGAAGAAAACAAAAACAGTAAATCCCTCACTTGCCAACGCTGCTGCAGCGCTGGTGACAAACGCACCCAGATCACACATTACTCTGCTTTCTAGAAAGCTACCACCTACTTTGGCACTCCTCGTCACCGCATAATCTACGGTGTGCCCCGAATGATAAATAGCGGGTAGCTAACACCCCTGAGCGGGGCTACAGCTGCTGCGGCCGCGGGTTCCTGGGTATGGGTAAAGATACTCACGGTAACGCTGCGCATTCGAGGCCATGTGATCCATGAGCCACGTCTGAATTATTCAGCGTATAAAACTAGATTTGTTTTGCCATGCAGAYTCTGAATTAATGAAAGCTCGGCTGAAAGGCTACTTTCTTGGGGCGAGGGGAAGGAGAAAGCTTCCAGAAGCCTTCCCATTATAGAAGCAATAGAGCTGGTTCCAAAAATAGTAGAGAAGCACTCCCAGAGCTCTGGAGACATTGTGCCCTCGTTTTGTAAGGCTGAGGTCTCGCCGGATTGCTCCTGTACATGCAAAGAACGGTAGAAACGACTGCAAGATGCAGAAGTGACATTAAATGGGAGCTTTAGGACAAACACCCGTGACAGAAATCCAGACAGCGTACATGAAAGAGATCAGCTTGAATGCCAATAGAGACCCAACCTGTCCCACTTTAGAGAAAGCCAGTTAA
Source organism: Oceanodroma leucorhoa (assembly GCA_030449065.1). NCBI lineage: Eukaryota > Metazoa > Chordata > Aves > Procellariiformes > Oceanodroma > Oceanodroma leucorhoa. The sequence goes on along the minus strand of JASVER010000057.1, from coordinate 4,843,707 downwards.
AACCAGCAAGAACCACCCCCCCATCTTTTTCAAGAACACAACGTTAGTTCGCTAAAGAAGATCCTGATTATTATTACAACACTGACGTGGCAGATTAGGATTGTCAACAATAATTTCATCACTCTATYTCGCCTGTGGATGTTGGGGATCCTGGCTGGAGAAGTCCACTTGACTCATTTTGGCACACAGTTGGTAGATTCGTTTTTGCTGCGACAGCTAATAAATTGACCATCACATGTCCTGCCTGACAGTAATTACTCACTAGTTAGCCCGTAATAGTTTGTTAGTGATCCAGCAGCACGCCACAACAACCCACTTTAATTCCTAAAATTAAAGTTCCCTTTGCCTCTTTTGTGGCAGCACTTWTAACACAGTGAAAATAAACCCATTTGCAGTACTCCTCTAATTACAAGCGTATCTTTGAAACTATGTATTCCAGCATAGGACTGGCTAATACATTGCCATATATTGACAAAGTAAAATGTCAGCAGGAAATCAAAAAGTTCATACTTGACACTATATAGGTAAGAAGTCCCCCTGCACTATGGCATACAATAGATAGTAATAATTGCTTCTGTACCTCTCTCTGTGGGGTATTAAATGGCTTCTAAAGTAGAAGAGCAAACCTACAGCTAACTTCTACATATCGAGTAAATAAATAAATACAGTTCCTTCTTTAGACCTTTGTTAATAAGGAAAACCCCACAGCAGGTGACCCAATGTTAAACACTAAATCTTTCAGCTTTGAAACTTAATTCACTGAATTAAATATAGCTTTAACTGGTTTATATGGCTCTAACTGGTTTGGACCAGCCTTTGGGCCGATAGCTCTCCTTTCASAGAGACCGCCCCATATACCCTGATCACAGGTCCACCCCTAAATGGTTCAGCAGAATAAGGGGTAATTCATTTTTGTTTACTTCTGTGGAATCTTACCCTTTATTCAAAAGGTTATGTTGTAGATTTCTCTGTCCTGTACCACTGTGGATACTTTCTCAACAAAAAGCAGGCACAAAAGAAAAAAAAAAACACCACACACAAACAAAAACATCCACCCCCCAAAAAAGCCCCAACCAAACAAAACCCACCCACAGTCAAAAAAAAGACTCAAAGCAGAATTTTGTCCACATGGATTCATTCCGCCAATCCACTGCAGACTTGAGAGGTTACAATATTCACTAGGCATCTCCAAAGCCTCTAAATCCAAATTTTTCCTAAGGGTCTCCAAAACCAAATTCAAACAGAAACCTTGCTCAGCAACACAAACACTAGATTAAATATAACAGTACTCAAAAAAGAAGTTTTAGAAGTAACTGTGGCATTAGTTGCCAGTATTTCTGCAATTCAAAATGCCCAGYTTTTCTATCATACTCCTGAATCCACCCTGTTTTCACAAACTAGCATCTCCTACAATTTTTTGCACCAACGTCTCATGATTTGTCATGAAATCTTAAATCCTTTCAGATTTTTGCCTAAACTAGGACTAAACTGCTGATGTCCCAACATCATGCTTTCACAGAAAACTATCTTTCATCTTGCAAGGATAATGTAAAAATGCTGAACTCTGAAATTTCAAATCTGTAGGTCAGCAGTTTACAAAAAAACTCTGCTCTGCAAACTTAGGAAAACAGTTATACTAAGTATACGCAACTTCAGGACAGATTTCATGTAGAAGGAAGCTCAAACTATTTTTCACAGAACATTTTATAACAAAGTGCATCGTTACATCTGCTAAGGACAGAAAAGTTCCAGCAGAACAGATTCATTAGGAGCATCTAAAAACAACCCACCCACAAACAAACAAGACGCACCACCACCCACACCCTCTAACAAGCTTTGGATTCACTGGTCTTTCCAGTGGTGTCTTACAGAACAAATCAAAAAGCTCCCAAAGAACAGGCTACAATCGAAGACAAAATAAAAAAATCACTAATTAGTGCCAGGTTCTAACATGGCCTCTGTGGGAGGAAGTCATGGCTGCCCTGGGCCCTTTCCATCCAGCTCCACCACGACCCACCGCAGGACACAGCTGAGCCCATCAGCCAAGCGACGGGCACCGCTGGGGAGTCGTATTTAAGAAAGGGCAAAACACACCAGACAGAGGAAGGGGGGGAAAAAAMCCCCAAGGTCAGAGAAGGGAAGGGAGGAGGTGCTCAGGGGCAGGGCATGTATTCCCCTGCAGTGAAAGGGGAGAGTAAAGGTGTTGGTTTAATGTTCATCATCTTATTTCTCACTACCTAAACCTACTTTAACCAGTGATAAATTAAATTTTCTGTTTTGCYCTGACTTTATCTCAACCCAGAAGCCTTCCAAGCGTATTGCCACCCTGTGCCACCGAGGAGGGGGAGTGAGCGAGCAGCTGGGTGGGCTGTTGGCCGTGCAACAGCCTTCCGCGCAGTCTAAAGAAATTAAAGTTATTCTGACTCTGCCATTAARTGCTGGTGCTGTTTAACTGACACCACACGCAAGAATCATACATTTTCAATTAGAGTGCACATCAAAGGCTGCCAATCTTCACTCTTCATTACAMGATTAATCTGTCACGGTGCCGGAGAAATTTGCTCACTACAGGCAGGATGAGGCCCCATCATTTCAATCCAGCAGCGTATTTTTTGCCTACCGTCGTGCACTGTGCTAGCATCTCTCCAACAGCTCCAGGCCCGCGGCGTGAAGTCCTACACGTGCGTGGCAAGGAAACGGGACAGCAGGGTGTCAAAGCCAGCAAAATAAAGATGTAATCCAAACCAGCGACAGAAGGAATAACACAGCAACGCAGATGAGACCGACAACGGCACTTGGCACGACGCCACGATCAACGCAGACCCCCCAGTTATCCGTCATACAACACTAGGCGCCTGCAGCCATCACACGGCAGAGCTCGTCCAAGCACACACAGCTCGGCAGGAGCAGTCACAGGGAGGAAACGGTGCGTTGGTGAGCAGGGCCGGGGCCACACAAATGCAGGTGAACGATCCAGGAAACAGCATCTGGATGTGGAGGATGTTTCTCACCACTAAACTGCTTTGCAGCCTGCAAAACACAGAACCTGCTCAAAGAGACCAGAAAGGATTCTGAACACTCAAAAGCACAGGCATTTGACCAGTGACATGCTAAGGCTAAGTTGCTTAAGATGAAGACAGGAGGCAGGCAATAGTACACACTAAAAATCTTTCCCAGCCAAAGTATCTGCTTGGTTTTATACAAATTCCTAAAAGAAGAACGTACACAGAACGTCTTCTGCTGAACTAACTCKGCTACAGATAAGCTTGGGTTTTTGCCAGGTAAACTGCAGTAGAGACCAACATTAAATACAGTACCTTTTGGCATGACTGTTTCAAAAGACTGTTTAAAAATCTAAGCTAATTTTGAAACCCACCAATTCCGTGGATCTTTAATCTTTTTTTAGCTACATTTTAAAAGATTTTTTTCCCATTAATAACTCACAGTTACTTGAAGTAAAAAATAGTTTTATATTTTCAGAGCTTCGTAGTTGATATGCCTAGCAACTAACACAATTAAATTTTCAGAAATTCCAAGCATAGCACGAATTCTGCTGTAATTCATTCTTTAAAGAAAAAAAAGGCCCCAAAATAGCATCTAAATTTCAGTAAAGGATAGCTTCTGCRCACTCAAGTGCCTTGTTAACTGTGGGAACTTTTGCTGCAAATCTTCCCCTTTTCATGTTTCACCTTCAAAATTCAGTAGCACGGACCTACMCCAGGACACCAGAAATAATTCTGGCGCAATTCTTTCCAGGTAATGACCATTTTTGAAGTATGAACTTTCCTAAAAGTTCGTTTGAAAATACAAGATTCAGGTTTGTTTCACACTACTTTTAGACTTATTAATGCAAAAACAGCTTTATAAGCRAGACAGACAAGGAAAAATTATGTATTGCTTTCTAACTCAGCATTCCCCACTGCTTCCCCCCAGTACAATCAATATTCTCTTTTCAGGGTTTCCTCCTCTTGGACAAAACAAAGAAAGTATGAATGAGAAGAACCAAATCAGCAGGAAACTAAGCAGAAAATAAGGTACCCAACAACTGTGTTTTAAAAAGGATGGTTTAAGTGAACGAGATTTTGAGCTGGAGACTGTTACTGCACTGTGAAAATACTCTGCACATTTTTAGGCTCCCCAGCAGAGCAGCTGGYGTGAGCACACCACGCAGCAGAAGACCACAACCTTACAAATCGAACATGCCAGCTCCAGAGCTCCTACTCACCACGCCGGCTTCCGTCAACAAATTGCTACCAAATCCCTCTCCCAAAAGCCAGCTGAAGTTTGCTAGCCTGAAAACTAAATTACCGAAGTAATCACCAAGCCCCAGCAGCTTCATCTCTCACCATTTAACATCTCTTACTAATTCTCTCTGAGCTCGCAGGAAACAGTTTCAAACAGCTCCCTCAAGAAAGTTTCAAGCCTTAGTTTTTCCATTCTGAGCCATCCCTGCACTATTTCATAGCTCTGATAATTGTACCACTGACTAACCTCCAACTGGGAATAACTGTTTTTATCATCACTATTAAAAACAGTCCCTCACACTGTTAGGAATCTGGAAACTCATTGCAGCCGCATCCCACCCTTCGGCCTCTCAAAACACTACAGAGCGATGAAACTATGTGCTGAAACCAGAGGATCCCTGTGCTGAACAACTCCTGTAATTTCTGGGTAATTACAACTGCCTCCTAAGCAAAGGCAGCCATGGAGGTTTGATTATTGATTTTAGAGGGGCAAGTGGCATGAGATCTTAGAAAGTCAAAGTGAACTTAGAGTTTTCCACACCAGACTGGGAAAGTTAAATTATTTTTAGAAGTGTAGCAGTGAGGTGTGCATTAAAAAGCCTCACACATTCACTCAGTTTTGTAGTTGTGGGKTTTTTTTAAAGTAAAAAGATTCACCTGCAGCTTTCCTTTSTTAATGCCACATTATCTTGTTTTTTAAACATTAGCCAGAGGAGTAACTGACAGCTCCCAGAGAAACAGTAAGATGCAAAAAAACCCAACCAAACAAACAAAAAACAAACCCCACCAAAAAAAAMCACCCCAGTTGAAATAAGAGCTGATTTAAAAAACAGCTTTTAATTATCTGAAGGTGCACTTGCCAAGTAGACAGCAAAGAGGCTGTGCATCACATACAGATGGGAAAATCCCCCCAGGTTTATTTCACAGTCAATTACAGTGGATTAACCTATTAGTAAGAGCAAAATATATACTTTTTTTTAATGCAAGTTTCAACAACTTGAAAAATCATTGCCACTCCTACTTTGATACACAGGATCAGCAACCTGTTTTATCACCCTTCCAGTCATCACGGTCCATAAACACATCCTACAAGCAAACTCTCCCTCTTTTTTAATGCATCTTCTGTTATTATTTCCTTCCCAGGGAACAGCATCCCTCTTGACTTCCTGCTCTGAGTATCATTTTTATACATCCATTATGGTATTTCTGTATTGTTGTTAAAGACAAGTATCAAATATCTCCAACCTCTTTTATACACACCCTTGCACAAACTCACAGGTGCTTATATTATTCACTTCTACCTCTGCGAGATGTCACCGTACAACATATTTGTCAAACAGAAAAGCATCGTGGCACCAAAGAGCAGCTTTCCAGGATCCCTGTGCTAAATACTGGGTGTGCCTACTTTTGTTTGGTATCAAGTTCCTTCTGCTGGCTCCGCTGCAAGAGCAAACTACATGGATAGTTAAGTTTTTCCCCACCTCCAAAAACATCTGTTCCTTTTCTAAGTTCTACAAACTTCCTTCCCCTTTACCATATCACAAAGCCTCTTTTTAGCAAGGCTGCCTTCTTGATAGTCCATCACCATTATCTTCTTGTTCGCTGCAGAGCAGTGTGAATCACTGAATCTTGCAGAGCTTCCAGCCCTTTCAGCTCAAGGCCAGGCACTGAATTCAAGCATCCTGATTTAGAGAGAGGGTTGTTAAACTCATTCCCTGCCTCTTTTTTAACACTCTACAGCTTCCTGTCCTGGGAGGCGACCAAACTGCTAKAAGAAATGCCAGCTTCTGTTAAATATCCTCAATTGCTGTGACACTGAACATTTAAAACAATTACGTTACTTCCAAATCTTGTGCTACAACAGCCTTTATTCCACAAAATGCAGAGATGGGCAAAAATTACTTCAGCATGACGGAGTTTTGGTTAGTTATCTGCTGAATCCCACAGCATTTCAAGTTAACATTCAGGCTTGGCACGACCAACCATCCACTCAAACACACAGCACAATCTCACCCCTCCAAACCCCACTGTTCAACCTAAAGGCACTTTTTTTTTTTATTTTAAGGGTGCGTCGGCTGCTAACTGAAAGTGGGAATGCTTCATTTAGCACACACACTTGTTAAACTGCTCACAGCATGCAAATAAAATACCGCATTGTGCAAAAGTCATTCAGTCTCCCCATCCGTAGATATGAGCAATGGAACCGCGTCCAGGAAAGAGAAACTTGGAACAACATGCAAATATTTCAGTCCCTTATTCCCAATATTGACATACTACACTAAAGCCCACATCCCTGTCATGCCGAGGGGTGACCGTGTTGAGAATCTGCTGTACTTAATGGGTGGGAAAACAACCATTATCTGTCTTGCCCCAGTACTGCACCCTTTTATTTGTAGTTATTACTGCAAACTGCTTTTTTTTTCCAGACAATGGTTGTGTTATTATAGGTACCTTCATGCCGTGCCAAAGCACATACACACAGCAATTCAGAACAATCAGCCTTGTTTTCATGGGAGCAAAGGTTGCAGCCAAATGAAATGGGTGGAGATCACATTAAACAATCTTGGAATCTGCTAATAGGATATAGGAAAATGTGACCATAATGCAGATGCAGAGTTCCCCTTTCACCTTCCAATGTTATGGATAAAATAAAAGCTTTGGAAAACCAATTAAACTGTTTGAACAACACGAAGCAAGTCAAAGTGTTCTCAGTGTGCTTACAAGACCACTGAGAAGTTCTTTAAAATTAAAACAAGAAAGTGCCCTTTCAAACCTCTGAAACCAGAAAGCAAGTTTCCCCACCCCAGAACACCACCTGTTTAAAAGATACAGGATACCTGCAAGATGTCTGCTTATCCATGGTAAAGAGAAGCTCATCACGATGACTGTTCCTGTCTTAAAGACATGATCAGCCCCTCCTCTGTCTAAGAGAGGAATTTTCATACTGAAGCACCTTGCTTGGTCAGCTGTAACCTGCATTCCCCTTGTTTGCTTTTGAGATGTGCATTAGTCAGCTTTCTCCTTCACAAATCTGATCGTGCCTCTGCATGATCATACACTGAAGTCATGTCCTTGAGTCTGTGACATCAGTCTGTTGCCATGGTAATGTACAGGGCAGTCCAAAATTCAGTATTATGGCATCACTGCGGGATCAGACAGCAGAGCAAGCCAACGCCTGAGAGCTGGTTAATGCAGCACAAACAGCTAAGACATTTCAATCTAAATGTTAAAGTGTAACTGCACTTTATCRTGATACTCTTCATAAATACGGCTAGAAGCCTCTCGTCAAGAAAGACGATCCAGAAGGTCATTAAGTTGAAGACTAACAGGCAAGCCATCATGCATCACTAAAAAGAAGGGCAATATGTTTCCAAGGATGGCCACCAAGTATGAAGAAAGCTTAGCTCAGCTCTCTGAATAGAAACCACCATCTGTTCCTAAGGCAACACCAGACCTGCCTAAAGAGACCGTTCACAGAGAAACAGGGATGGCCCCTTGGCACCCCGGATAAGTGCTGGGTTGCATGCAGTTTTTCTGGAAACCAGAGACCAGAGTGTCACAGCACTTTCACCCTTTTGGAAGAGGTAGCATTACATTAGGCATGGTTCTTCAATTTCAAGCTTTGAAGCAAAGATCAGTGCATCATTAACCCAACCTATAACAAAGCCACGTAGTTAAGAAAGGGTGGTACCTTCAAAGAGTTGTTATTCCATGTAGGGTTAGACATTACAGTTCTGTAGGTTTCTTGCACACTCACGAGAATGGCATTTCTGAAGAGCAAAAGGGAAGGAAAAAGGAAATTAGTTACACGTTAATGGTGTTACAACTACTAACCAGCTCTTAAAACCCAAAAGATCCWGTTTGCCCGATGCAGAGGGCACACGGGAACAACAATCAATGCACTGCTGCCATGTGGAGCACCACCAGTTCGAGGAGGTCTTCAGTGCCGACTGACCGAGTACACCCCGAAAAGAGTCCAGCAACTACAGCCAAAGGCGGGTGCCCTGCCACAAGGAGAAGTCCCACTGGGTGGCTGGGCAGAAGCTGCTTTGGTATCGTGGGAGGCCAGGCTGCAGAGACAGCAAGGAAGAGAGACCACAAAGCTCTCAGTAGCCACGCTGGACCCCTTTCTKTACCTGTTCCTCCGTTCACATCAAGCACACGTGCTTAGGGGTCTGGGTGCGGATTTCCCAGTCACTGCTTTAACAGCCAAATTCCTCAAGACCCTTGAGTGCCATTGCTTCTACGTGTTCAGCCTCTCTATAAACCCAGCCACTCCCCGTACGCTTGACTAGTTTCAGTTTACCTCCTTCCGCTTTCTCTTATTAATCCACGCGTCTCCTATAACTCACTCAACACTTCCTTCTGCAAAGCTGACCTCCATCCTTCCTATAACCTCAGGCGCACCCACAATTTCTTAACAGTGCCATTAACAAGCTGCAGGCACAACAAGGAACATTTCATGTTCTCTACACGGATGCAACCCTCACCCTCTCCTAACCCCTCCACCCAGGTCCCTGGCTATAATTACCCCATGCCACGTTATCTAACACCGAACACAAGCCTCGGGGCTGGGAACCATTGTTTATTTGTCTCTGCAATGCCACACACCCCAGTGGTGTTGTATAAATAAATTCCACAGCCTGTTTGAGCCTGAGCTTGATTCAGACCTGAGTTATACCAGTTTCTAAATGACTGGTGCAAATACCTTCACTTGCTCCCTGCTGGCTTTAGCAATACCAGTTTACGCAATCAGCCACCACAGGCAGCTCCAGTGCCAAACATCACGACAGCTAATTGCTCCTATGGACCACAACTGCAGAGAAAGCAAAAATTAAATCCCTCTACTTTTAAATACAAATTGCAAATTATAAAGGGAAGAAGAGACAGCAAGAGGCACGCTGCTCTCAGCATGAGGACACCTGAATGACAAGTTCCATGTGCCAATGTCACCTCTCAGCCACCAAAGCATCCAGGCTTTGCCCCAACCTCAGCCCTTAAACATCCAGCAGGTTACYCAGTTGCATGTCTGAAGTACCACAGGGGCTGAGATTCTGGAGGCAACTCTAAGCCAAATGGATTTCAGAGGAAAATAAAGCCAGCAGGCTTCATCTCCATGGAGCTCCTGCAACATAACATAGGCTGAGCAAGTTACTCAGAGCAGAGGTCTTACTTATTAACTACCTAGTAAATTCAGATTAAAGTCGGACGGCTTTTTCCCCTCCCTTGCATAARGATCAGATGCTATCCAGCCCTGAGGAATCAATCCAGCTTCTGCAATAAGGAAAACTTGCTCACAGCTACATGACACCACACACCATCTACAGGACTGTGGCCCTTCAGGTACTTGTTAAACTTTCTCCCCACAGAAGTTTCCAGTACTGGGTAATTTGCCTTCAATTAATTTTCTACAGTCAAGATGGACCATAACTAAGTGCGGGATATTGAAGCACACGAGTAGCCCCAGTGCACCCACCCCAGCTCATGAACACACCACTGCAAAGACCTGTGGACGCTCATCATCTACCCTCCCAGTCACATGTGACGATTCAAGTAACCATATATTGCTTCAGAAGAGCAATCAAATCCTCACGCCAAACACAAGAAAGAGAGGAAGGAAGTACTGAGGCACACTTCAATCATTAAGAGGTAAATAAAGGCCAGAGGAGAGCCAAGGCTGGGTGGCTGCCGTGGAAGCTTGGTTAACAAACTTCACGAGGAGAAGCAGAGCACGGGGAAGGCAACTTCACCTTCCCAAATGGCCACAAGAGCCTTGTCAAGTTGCACAAACCCAAGGGCAATTCCAAAATACTGAGCGCAGCGCTGGGAAGGCAAACAGACCATGTTGACATGTAGGATTAGCTTTTTTACTGGAGAAAGGGAACACAACCGACCAACAACTAACAAAGCAGAATCCAGCACTGTGGGTTTGAGACAACTGTGAGAGACACCATTTTACCAGCCAGCCGTCCACCTCAGCACAAAAGATGCCACGCTCTTGCTCTAAGCAACGGTGTTTACTCTCATCATAAGCATACAGGTGGAGGACCTTCRCCCACTTGTAGGAAGGAGCTGTGCTTTGCAGACCCTTCCTCACTACCCAGCTGAACCTCCTGTYCATAGGGGAGTCCCTTTCCACCTATATTACCCTCAAAGTAGGTTGACCAGCATGAAAAAAAGTTACTGCAGCCCATCCTTTAGTTTCTTCTTCTTATAAAGGGAAGGCCCCAGACCTCTTCAGAAAGGGCAGCGGGGCACCCGTGCTCCCACACGAGACTCGTGTCCTACAACCTTCTCCCAAGGAAACGGTGGCTAAGAACAGGCTGGGTCGACTTCTGCAGTGGGCTGGGAGTCAGGCAGCCCTGCTGCCAGATAACGCTCCAGGCTTCAACCTAGATTTTATTTAGGCAAGACCCAATCTAACCTGTCAGCCTCCTGTCCCTGCAATATCAGTGGCTTAAAATGGATCCAGGARTCTGATCAGCTACAGATTTTCACAGGAATAAAGTATTTTCCCTCTATACAAATAAGTAAATTCCTCCTTAAAAAAAGGTGATGCAGTTCATCTCATTAAAAGAAACCATATTGTTCTTATCAAAGCATGGATCCACTCCAGTGCAYGATGCACAGGCCAGTTTGCAAAGCACGTTTGGGTCTTCCCCTCTGAAAGCCACTCTAAATGCAAGACCCAACTAAGGGGCYTTGTACTCTTTAAATCTTTCAAATTCACCATCACTTCACCTTAAGTTATTCCAAGAGCTTAATGCTGCAGTTGGATCCATACTGAGTTGCTCTACATGATCAACCCTATCAGCCAAGTTACAACSAACACAGCCAAGCCCAAACTTACAAAAACTATCAACATTAAAAAAAGTGTATTACATTTTCTTTCCCCAAGATGTTTTACCCGTCGACAAGTATCTGTCTTAGTGGGCTACCATCCTCCCACCGTCCTGACTTGAGTTACCGTGCTCACAGCAAAAAGCAGCGAGAGCCAAGAGCATTCTGCCTGGAGTCCACACAGAGCCTGCAAGAACAGACCCCCTTTGGGGCAGCGACAGTTGAGTTCGATTTAATGCAAAAMCAAACTACTTTTCCATTCAAGTCAAAAGCAGAGACAAAGAATTGTATGTGGCTCAGACTGCACAGTCAGCTGTCTTTTTAGGAATAGATCAGATTTAACAGTTCTACAGCAGTCCAGAAAAAGTTAGCCTGACAAGGCTTTGCCCAGTACTACGCTTTGCAAAATCCAGGCACTCGTCTGTGGTGCTCTCACGGCCTTAAGCCGGTACCTCAAAACCATCATCTTTCAGAAACATCGGTTCCAAGAAGGCATTTTATCAGGATTCAGCCTGATGCACAAATGCAGTTTTATCCTCTTTCAGAGAAAGACAAAAACCCTCTCTGAAGCTCTGCCCAATAATTCTCTTTTGCATCACATGGGTTGCATCTAAGCCCATGTCTGGGGAACCAAAACTACACAATTCTGCTCCAAACTCATCAATGCAACCACTCTCACCGCAGGGACTCATATTCTGAAGCAGCAGACTTGGTAGCGGAGGTGTGCTCRGGATGTTTTACTTGACTATTCACGGCCTAATGCAGACAGAGAAACTAATTAACAGGTATCACTATGGAAAGGAAATATAATCTAAACGCTCATTGGTTTATATCTAAACCCTTTGAGACATCTAACATCCAAGCATAACAGATCTTCACCTGGCAAAGTACTTGAAAAGCCTTCAACTGAAGCTGCCAGGAAAGGGAATGCAGTATTTTCAGGTATTTTTGGTACATACGCTGGGGACACACCTCTAACATGCACAAAGCCCAGAGAAGCATCATGACAGCTGCAAAAAAAAAAAAAAGGGGGGGGGGGGGGCAAAAAACAAAAAAACCCCACAACTTTGTCCTGGCTAACATTCACATAACGAAATTACAGTTTCACTCCAGGGAAAAAGGAAAAAGCACTTAAGTTTTGTTTAGGTTAAAGTGCTGCAAGCCATGCCACTTATCTGCTATCAGAGCAGACTGCAGGGCTGCTCCAATGATTATTCAGTAATGAAGTAACTAGAATTGAAAGGTATGCAATTAGTCCCATCTCCTCTTCCTCCTCCCCCCCCTAAAAAGAAAAAAAAACAGCACAGATGTTATCACCTCTCCCTCCAGCTCTGCTACCCTCATCACTTAAAATACCTACAAAGCAAAGTCGGGCTGTCGCTTACAAGCTGCTAACARGCCTGGTTTGGCCCTGACTGGCAGCAAAGGTGATATTCTCAGCATCTCCCCAGGAGAAAGTTACTGGTTTACTTGATGGGATGTTTTCTCAGGTACCCACACACATGCATAYATTAAGCTTAACATGCCTGCATTTAGCTGTTCCAGTAAAAGCACACCAGTTTTCAGAGAAAAAAAAGCACTGCTGTTCCTACTAGCTTTAAGTTAAAGCATCTCTCATCAACCCTCCTGGGCACGACCACTGTGAAGGGAGTATATTAAACTCAGGAGAGAGGTATCGCTTGCTCTGTCTAGCTTTACTGACTCCAGCCTAAAAACGCTGGCTCATTTTACCTGAGCCATTTGCACCCTACCTTCCCTTAAAGAGTTGCAYTTTATGTTTGTAAAGTGGTATATGCAGCTTCTTCCATAACTGCAGCTAATATATGGAAGATGCAGAAAGGCYCCAGACACCCCAAAGCCAAATGGCAACTCACAGTAAATCCCTGCTTCCAAACTGCAATTCTGATAAAATATGTTGGCATTTATTCATGCTTAAAAGCTCACCCATCCTCCTCTCCACCCCAGCGATACCAGTTGGTCTAATTAAAGGCATGCTTTCTCCCAACAGCCTCTGCCTCACATATACCCCAGTAAAGTTTCTGTATCTGTAATCACCAACTTCTACATTTACTTTTCTTTTTTTTAATCTCCAGGCTTCTTCAAATAGAAAGCAGCCTGACAGATTCCTCAGTCCTTAACCACCTTCATTCTGCCTGGACAGCCACCCGATGAAAAACAACTCCTTGCTGGTATGCTGTGACCCAAGTAACACAAGAGAGGGCTGGGGGACAGGGGGATTCCCCCAGCCCTAAAAAAACAATTAAAAAAAAACACCTTACAACCAATATTAATGCAACTAGCAACATCAGTGAATTCGCTCTGTATAGCTCCACTACGGATGCAACAATTTTACATTCAGATTAAGTTCCTTGACTTTTTTCGAAGTAAAGTTCTTCCCAACCTCTTAAAAATGTTTTCCCAAAGACAAATGAGCCACCCCTGYGGGACATTCTGGTGCCTTCACTTCCTTGGATTCAGTCAGGCCAGGGAAGAAGCTGTGTTAACTTCACAAAATCCATACACAACCCTCTCCTCACTGGCTACATCTACTGATCCAAAAGAGAAAAAGGGGGGAAAAAAACCCCCACAACTTTTAAGGCAAGAAGAGTATGCAGAACGCTGCAGAGGCATTTGCTACAAAGGTATGTAAACTACTATTTTTCCTACAATTTATCCCGAAGCCTACAGCTGACACATCAGCGGACACCATTCCAACAACCCAATAAGCTGCTGAAGCCTAAYGAAGCAATCATTGGGAAAACTGGTTTAGTCCACTGTTGCTGGTATCCCATGCACCATCCGTGGAGGGAGCACGACTCAAACTGCTCTGAGCTCCCATTTGCAGCACAGGCTGTAAAGCTGCATTAAAAGAGAATTCCCAGTCACTTGTACCAAAGCCACGTCTCCAACTGCTTCTGCTGCGAGACCAATTCAAAACAAGTTATTATAAATTTTAATATGACTACATCTGCAGTCCTACTGCAGCTAAAAAAAAAATCATGAGCATTCTAAGAGAAATACAGGGTTTTTTTCTTAACACCATGGAAGATGGATTCACTGCTATCAGTAATCCTCCCACAGCCCAAATTTCAGAAGTGGTAGCTGATTTACTTAGATTTCAGACACATAAACAAGCACTCTTTGCATCACTTCATTCATGTGTTTATTAAGACAAAGTTACCTCATTAAAAAAATGACAGTAGAGTACCATCCTTAGAAAGGAATTAAATGGGAAAAAAAGTGAGAAACCAAAAGTCTGTCCCACACTTGATGGCAAGCTCTGGTGCCCTGATGGTTAAACCGAGGTCTAGAAACCCATTTCCAAAGGACAGGCTTTCTTAAAGGTTTTTTTTATGTTTTTTGGGGTTTTTTTGTTTGGTTTTTTTGTTTGTTTGGTTGGTTTTTAGAGTTCACTTCCCAAGTCCCTGACATTTGCCTCAAGCTACCATACCTTGCACACCCTGACTGTTCAGCAGTGGAATGCCTGGGGTGCAAACGCCCTGCGCAGGGACACGCTGGGACAGCCCTC
>JASVER010000057.1:4762365-4820784 GCA_030449065.1 Oceanodroma leucorhoa | reverse complement strand
CCGGCCGCCCCGCCGCGCCAGGCACCGCCGGGGCCGGGGGGCCCGACTCGGGGCCTCTCGGGTCTCCTCAGGGCTCGGAGCTCTCCTCAGGGCCCCGGGGCTCCCCTCCGCGGCCCTTCGCGGGCCCGCAGCTCTCCTCAGGGCCTCAGCGGTCTCCTCAGGGTGGGGCCAGGCCGCTGGGGTCCCGGCCACCAGGTTCAAGGCCAGGGACGTTTCAAGGCAGACCCCGGTGCTGGGGGACCGGCAGGGTCGAGGCCTCCCCGTAGTCTCCAGCGCCGGCAGGCGGGRGGCCCCCGCAGCCTTTGCTCACGCTGGTATCTCCGGGGTCGGACCTTACTGCTGGGGTCCCGGTTGCTGTGAGGTTTAGCGACCAACTTGGCACTGAAAGCAACGGGGGTGCCAGCTCCCAGCCCGTGGCCTGGCACCAGCCGCTTACGAGTGGGTTTAATGTGGTGATAATGGGCTAAAAAATCTATGCAGTCCTCTGTAGGAGGCCAAAGAAACTAATTTGATAGACCTTCTGTCTTTAAAATCTACTTAACTCCTGACTGCAGGGGCCAGAAGAGCTGCTGGGAGGTTACTGGGAGTGTGAAGGGGTGATCCTTCAGGGTACTGGAACCCCACCAGCACAGTGCCAGCCTTGCCAGCGAGCTTGTTTTGCCAACGTTGCCTCTGCGGCACAATCTCTAAATACCCTTTGCCGTCATCTGTGTAGATGCTGCCCTCGACAGAGGAAAACATGAGCTGCTGTTCCTGGTGTAGATGTATCCTAGGAGGCACGGCTGTGCAGACCCTGGGCAGGGGTTCCTCACGCGAGCATCACCCCAGCCATCTTCTCTGTGCCTCACGAAGCCCTCAGCCTGCAGGGAGAAGGAGACGGGCACCAGAGAAGTCCTCCGAAACCAAAGGTATTGAGAACAAGAGTGAAACGTAAAGGGGGAGGCATTGGGAAAAGGGGAATTAAGTGGTGGCACCAGATGGTAGCTTGAGCCTAAGGGGTTCCTGCAAGAAGGAGCCTTCCCCCTCCTCAGAAGAAGGTTTCAGCAGTTCGTTTCTGCTTAGAGGGAAGCGGGGAGGGATGTGGGTCCCTGCGGGGCACCACAGATGATCCAGGGTGAGAGCAGGGCTAGCAAACCGAACAGGCCTGGTTTCTCTGACCTGCAGGAGCGCAGCAGTGGAGACACTGTAATGCAGTACTGTGAGAAGATCCTTGAGACCGTTCTGAAGCTAAAAAGCAGTATAAGTGTGTCAGCACAGCGCTGTGCCGCAGTAGTCCTGACGAGGGGCAGAGCTAATTAGCCAAGGCACAGGATCACATTAACATGGCGTCTCAGATGGCTGAGATGAATCTCCCAGAGTCTCTGGAGTCCCTGTTGACTACGGCCACTAGATACAAAAACAAAGCAAGGACGTGAGGGAAGATAGAGGTAAAATGAATTGCTGAAGGTCAAATATTAGGTCAGTGACAGGATGGAAAATAGAACCTATAGTTCCTCATCCCTCCAGTACTTTCTCATCTGGACCGTAACAAAAACACAGAACAACAACGGGATTTAGCTGCTGCTGACACAGTAGCTTCATGTGTTCCAGGGCAAAATTCTGTATTTTGGTGTAGGACCATGGTGATTTGTTTGTGCACGTGGAAAAAACCCTTTTTACTAGCATGGTACCACACACTGACACACAAGACTTAAGGGGGAATGAAATACGTGTCCTGTCATATTAGAAAAAGGCCCCACCACAGTACAGACCCAATCTTTTGTTGTAAGTTGATAAAGACAGCTAAATGCCATTTGCTGCTAAGTGACTTCTAATGATTAAATAACCTTTCTCCCTCTGYCCCCCCCCYCCCCCCCCCCAGGCTTTTAGTGATAATATAAGAAAGATTTTGCACATTATTTAGCTTACATGGCCATCTGGCACTTYTGCATTTCAGTAGCCTTGAACATTAAAAAAAAAACAGATAAAGAAAACCAGTCCTATCTTATCGGAGACCTGGAGAAGTTTAACTCTGTCAGAGTACATAGGATTAACCAAGTCATTATATCTCTTTTATGGTTTCCATCTTAATTAACGGTCATATTCCTCAAAGCTTTGCATTATTGTACTCTCTAAACCAGGCTGTTCCTTATCACCTTTGTATTTGTTTTAGCCGTGAAACACATAACTCTAGCAGTTGCATCCAGCTTCCATACAAGGTGTTCTGCTTCTGAGCAATTGAGACACAAAGGAGATGCATGCTGAGAAAAAATACATACAGGTTTTTAGCCAAAAATGAAAAAATAAAATACTACATGTCTTGTCTAAGCTAGGGAAAAGGATGCTCSTTTCAAATGAAAACACAGTGGTCCTGGCCTAACTCAATTAGAAACCTACTTAACACTGCTGAAGCATCATCTAATACCACTGCACAAGTGGTTTCTTCATCTGCTTTTGCTAAAGGGGATAAAAGTACAATGCACCCAAAGTAACCCACTCCAAAGTCCCTGGAAACAACAAAAAGTTTGGTCTCAACTCAGCAGTGGCTTATAGTTGAATCCAGCATTTGTTCCTGGGTTAATTCCCGCTCCCCTCTTTCCCAAGGAAGAAGACCAACAAGGTTTGAGTCTGGAAAGAAATGTGATTTCCTTAAGAATGTGGCTTTGGGCCTTGGAGGATGAAACCAGCTGCAGGATGCTTTCACCTGTAGTGCTAGAGCGGGTTTTTGACTGGGATCTGTAACAGCAGGGAACATTCGGTGTAAACGCACCGTAAATAACAGAGGATGTACAGATATGCTGAGATAAAACCTACTCAGGCTTTGCTTCCACCTGTACTTTGCATTATAAGATTGCTAGTTTGCATTTTAGAGTAGCTCCAGTGAAAGCTGGGAGCTTATAAATGTGCTACAACATCTAGCTATTAGGTATCAGGCTGGCAGAGTGCAATATAATACCCRGAGTCAGGTACCTTGTCTTTCTATTTATAGCCTGGAGAGCGTTAGACACCTCCCAAGGGCGAGTGGAACCTCCCACCTACCAAGCAGAGACCTGGTTGCAGGAAACATCAAACAAGGGATGTATTAGACCCGCTTTGCATAGCCAGCATGTAGATGTTTCCAKCAGCTCAGGATCCCGGGCCCACACATCTGCGGTGTAAGAATCTGTAAGTGCTCTTTGAAGGAACAGAGCAAGGTTACGAATTTCTTTTTAACACCGTGGGCTGTAGGCGTTGCATGTTGTTTGTTCTGTGCGCTAATCTAGGTGGTAGAGCAAATACCCAGGAAAGGGAAGACGCTCTCCAAGCTTATCCAGGTGAGAGTCCAAATGGGTATCCCTCCTACCTGCTCGCACCATACCCTCCTCCCAGGCTACAGGCTGAGGCGTTACGGTTTGGTGGGTGACTACCTCGCACTCCCGTTGAAAACGCGCTACCGTGCAAAATGAAACCCAAAGAACAGAGCAAGAAAATGCAGCAGAAGGCTTAACTGTGTTTCCTAGTTGTTGTAAGACAGGAATTCAGCTGCTGTTTTCTGCTCCTAGAATTTGTTCTGGTTTTTAAAGTAGTGCCCACTTCATATGAAGAGCATAAGCAGAAGTGGGAACAACAGCCAATGCGCCGTAATGGTTTTGCTGCACAACGCTTGATCAAGAGGCCATCAATTAAATTTGGCAGGAGGACTACTCTGTGCCCTCTGCAGCATCGTGCTGGGCTCCACATACAGTAGTTTTTGCCTACAGAGGCTTTTCTTTGACTCCACGCAACTGGCAAGTATGTGGCGCTGCGGGCTCCAGCTTCGTAACTCCATTTGCCTGAACTTTCACCAAAAATATATTCAGAAATTGTAATTATTTCAGGGCTAAATTTGGAGACAGGTTTCCCTACATGCTCCATATTGCTCTTCAGTAAGGTGCATTTATGCAAGGGTAGGAAGAATTACCCTCACAAAGGACAATATCCCATGTGAACAAATTAAGAGTAGAAAGAGCAAGTTAGCACATTTCCACATAATGATCTTCTCGGTACACAATGTATCCGATAATGACAGTCGTATTGTCAAGAAATAGATAAATTCAAATTGGTTCTCAAAGCTTCAGTGGTTAAAATGTAGGCATATTATCATAAAATCATCCGGACTGTACGAGAATGACACGGTTAATCTTTCAGGTATGTATAATACCTGTACAGGAGAGTGAGTTTATATATTCATGTTGCTTGTTTCTCTCTATTAAATGGTATTATGTTTATTCCTCTTAACACAAAATCAGCAGCAATCAGGAATTTGGCTGAGAAAAATTATTACTGTGTTTTATCTTAAATACTTTAAAATCATGGCATTATTCAAATCCATCAAGACCCTTGCGGTGACCTAGATACTGTTTGTGGAAGGCGTCACTGCAGCGTTAAGGAAACCCATTCTGGCTTTAACCTAGCTAGCTCAGGTTAAGGGCCAGCAAAGGTGCACGGCAGAGCCTGAGCCTGCCAAGGAGCAAAGTTAGGTACTCGGGTTACCAGTCTGCCTTGAAGTGCGTACTGCTGCGTTATCGCCGATGTTGTTATTTGAGCTAGTGAGATTAAAGCTCTGGCTGTAGTGCAGCCACGCTTCCTGAATTCAGTATCAACATCCATGAGTGGGAATTAGCAAACGTGCCRGTCTAGATGCTCCGAGGAGCAAACAAGTATTGTTTCAGCATGAAGGAATCCTTCAGATGCAGGTATACAGTAGGAAAAAATGATTTTTTGGTTGGAAGGAAGACACTCCTAAACTCATCTTTTCCTTAAAACTTGTAGTTCAGCATGGCTCACGTCATTGGACTATATCCTGATGTCGTTAAGGCAGAACTGCTGAATGCCCTCAAATTCCACTGATTTGGGAGAAAAAGGGGAGTAACAAAAAGCAGCAAATACTGAGGACTGCATCGGATTGGACTCTGTGGGCAGAGTCTACAAGTATGAACTATAGCTCTGTTTAATTGGATCTTTTTCATACCACCGGGGAACCTGGCAGCAGTCAAGAACCTCCATACCAATCTTTTATTATCCTATAGTAAATCAATGATTGTAGGATTAGTCCGGATGGTCAATATTTGCGAATCTTTGCAGTAACCCCTGGCAGTCTATACGGGGAACCGGGGGTGACATTTCTCTGACTGCTACAATCCGTGATGCGCAGAGCCACCCTCCAACTGGTTGCTGCTGTGGGGAACAGCTCTGCGCTCTGACCGAGTGGTCTTTAATCTACTCATTGCTGTCTTCTTTCACTGTAATCRCGTTTATATAAAAAATTTACTGGTATTTCACTGTCATGCCGTGTGSAGGTCCTGCATTTTCAGGCTGTTGGAAAGGTATGGTTGTCCTCCGCCGTTTACCATCCCGCCTGCTGCTCAGCAGTTTCCTGTTTGGCAACCCTCTTTKCTCAAATGCCGTCTACATTTTTGCAGTGCCACCAAGCGGCTGGTTTCTTCGTTAGCCTTTTTGCACTTTTAATTTTGCARATTATAATTTATAAACAGAAGCAGAACGAACTGTCTTGCAGATGAGAATCGCACTGAACACAATCCACCCCAGCAAAGCGCAGGCTCGGGTACGATGCAAATACAGGAGGGACTGTAAGGGCAGCAAACCTCGGCGCGACCCCAGGCCCTGGGTAAACCCGGCTTCGGTTCCTCAGGAGGCGGCACAGCGCGGTCACTGAGGTACAGGCATACGCCTGCCTGGGCGCTGGGAGGGCCCGCGGGCCCCTCATCCTACCCCCGAGTCCCTGCGGGCCGTGAGGGCACCGCACCCCGGGCTGCGGCCTGAGCTGCTCRCCCCGCGCCCAGGCAACCCCCGCCGCCATCTTAGAGCGGCGCCCCCGCGGCGGGCGGGACGCCAGGGGAGGGGCTCCGCCCCGCACGGCCCTCCGCGCCCGGCAGGCCTCGCCTCCCGCACTCCGCCGGCCAATGAGCGGCGAGCGCGAGGGGGGAAATGCTCAGCGCAGCCAATGAGTATCAAGCATGGCGATCACGGGCKGCCAATAAACAGCCCGCTTCGGGATTTCGGCTGCGCCCATCAACGGTCGGCTGTGAGCGGGCCAATGAGAGCCTGCGGGCGGGCCGGGACTGGCCAATGAGCGTTGCCAGGTGAGATTTGAAAGTGAGCCGAGGCTTACTTGCCTTGCGGGGGCTGAGGAGATCGCGGCGTCGGCACAGGTACGGCGGGGGGCCCAGGGGGGGCCCTGGGGCCCCGGAACGGGCCTGAAAGCACGGCGAGGCGGTGGCGGAGAAGGGGCTGAGGGGCCCAGCCTGCGGCGGGCCGTCAGAGCCGCGGTGGGGAGCGGGGGACTGGAAGGTGGTGTTCAGCTTGTCGTGACCCCCGGGGCCCCGTCTCGAAACCACTGAGGCTAGACCTTAGTCCCTAAACTTGCTGGGTTCCCGCTTTAAAAATAGCGATGTTTGCTCTTCCTGCTCTACTTCGTCGTTCTTCAGGCTAAAAATGCTAACTGTGCACCTATATGTTTTTCATATCCGTATTACTCCTTTGGTTCTTGTGGCGTTGCTGGTCAAAGGTGGTTCTTTTCCCTCACTGTTTTTTTACAAAAATCAATCCTATAAATTTTCAACTTTAATTTTGGTAGTATACGCTAGCCAGTCCCAAGTCTTTCCTTTTGTTTAAGCCCTTTGTCCCTTTCCTGCTACTAGACTTTAATTTATGCCAATTTAAATTCTAATTAATCTTCCAGACTCCTGGTTGGGCAAAGTACTACTCAGAAACTATAACCTGGAAAGAAAAGGAGACGGGTATTTTTGTCCTGAAGAGATGTTTAGGACATTGAGCATGCCATACCTTTTTAATGAGCCCAAAGAGATCATGGATAATCTGTTGCATTGCTTTTGCTGACCTGGGATGCGAGTGAAAAATATACCTTTGTGGGAAGCTCTCTCTGCATCTCTGCTTACGTTATATTTGCTTTCTTCAAGTTTCAGATGAATTCTGCTGCAAGATTACTTATTGAAAGGTACATCACTTACTCTTGAGGTTTATTCATGGGAGAAGGCCTTAAGTGGACTTATACTACAATAACTAGGAAAATATTGTTCAAAGTAGAAGGTAGAGCATAAAAATCCTTTAAGTGTGTTATTTATCAGTGTTTAAGGCAAATGCAGCTTCCTGTAAGCTTGCCTGATAAATAACAATGTATATTCTGTGGATAGAGAGTATGTTACCTTCTGTTAAGGCACTGAATTAAAAATTGTGCATGCACTCTGAAAGGACTGTGGCTGTATTTAAAGAGCATGTTTAAGGAGTCCCAGACACAGGGAATTTGTCCTGCAAGTCCACAGAGGATGAGTGGAGAGACTTGATGCTAGCTGCTGCTTTTAGAAATTATTTTCGTCCACTGGGCTCAAAAAGCCTGCATCTTCTAGTATGTAGATAGTAAGGGTATATTACCACTAACTGTTTTCTTCATGGTTTTCCATGGGAATTACTAACAAGATAAATCCAAAGATGATTATTGGAGATGCTCATGAACTAACCTTCCTTAATCACTAACATGTAAAGCAGGCAAATATGACCTATGAACTACAGTAGAGTTAGTCTGATCATTTGCAATCATTATTAATTAACTGGCACCTTTAATCAATTTCTGAAAGTTGGAACATAAGATGCAGGATGAAATGTAAGATATTCACAAATCAGGTGGCACTAACATGCGCTAGCGCTTCCAGGATTACGTGGAAGAGATCCAGTCTCTTGATTTGAGTGTTTTAAGCTGAGTTTAGCTTTTTTTCCCCATTTGCTCATTTACGCTTCCATTGACCATTTTGCTTTCCTGCAGCACTGAATGTATTGGGAAAAAAGAAGCAAAATATACCCATTTAGATTTTTGACTCATATGTTATCTCCGGTATCTATTCCAAGCACTTCCAGATGGTTGTGCAGGTACTGTTGGTGCTATGCAAGTTCCTCAGTACATGAATACTGCCATGAAGTGGGGCACAAGGAGCTGCCACTGCCAGCAGTGATGGTATCGGAACAGACTTTGTCTGTATTCCTTTTTACAATAGCTTAGATTCTCTCCTTGCTTGCTTTTCCCGTAAGTATATACCATGTAAGAGTTCATTCTTATTTATTTCTGTACTCTTTCTGTTTATTTTGGTACTCTCTTTCTTCTGACATTTGGGTTTTTCAGTTTGGCAGCTGGTGTTGTTTTTGGCTTTTGGTAGCAAACGGAGGGGGAAGGGATTGACTTTAAGAAATCCTGTACACCCATAGTCAAGGCTTATTTTTTCAGTCCAGTTCACTGACGATTCCTTTAGCTCGATCAAAACTTGCTGTCTTGAAATTAAGAACCTCAGTAAATGACCAATTTACTGGTCAATGAGTAACTGTTGGCTATTTAGTTTAGCTCTATCACCCTCCTTACTGTAAAGCTGTTTTCTGTGAGTAATGGAAGATGAGATTTCTAAAAGACCCCGGCTGAGGTGGCGGACAGAGTAAGGCCAATTGCAAGCACTGATCCTGACCTCTCTCCAGGAAGAAAGCATGAAAGCCCTTGACAAGACAGGTTTCACCGGGATGCAGGGGATGGAGCTTTTTACATTGCTGTTAGCACAACATGTACAGACCAACTGACATTTGCATCAAGTCTTCCTCAGGTTAAAAAAGTAGGGAGAAATCCTGCTTGAAATAAAYGCTATTGTATTGTAGTTGCATCCTGGAAACTTGGTTGGGAAATGTTGCCAAGTACTCCGATGCATGACAAAAATGCCTTGCCATCAGATAGGGTATAATCTAAATGCTCAGTGGCARTGTTGCTTCCAAGTATTGTCCTACAACCTTGTCATTTACTTGCTTGTCTCCTTAACATGAAAAACATCTGTGTTGAAAACAGACCAGCAGGACAATCCCTGGCAGTGACACAGCGTCCCCTACTAATTCTGGGTCAGACCTGTTGACCATTTAACAAACAAACTAGCCCCTGGAATGCATAAAATAAAGAGAAATAATGAAGACTCATTACTGAAATTGTCATTTGCGTTTTCTCTGGTACACATGCAGAAGTGAAGAACCTAGGGCTTTGTTTGTAACATGTAAACTCTAATGAAAAGGGCAAAACAAAACATGACAGCTTTTTTCCTAATCTTGATGATTTTTGTCTAGGGTCATCAAGATGGCTGCTACCTCCCAGTTTGCCAGTCGATACAAAAAGGATTTGAGCACAGAAACCCTCAGAACAAAAGTTGCTCGCAGAAAATCAATGCTTCAAAAGGAGAACAGACACAAGTTGTTTGAAAAGGGCAGACAGTTTGGACTGGCAGATGTCAATGTTCAGCTCTCAAAAGAGAGGGGAATTTCTCACCTAAATGAGACAAGTGAAATGTGCTCTCAGGAGAACAGCAGGGTAAAACAGAGTAAGTAAAGACTTGTTAAAGCTTTTTTTTAATTGTTAAAAAAGTCTTTAAGTAGATTTAGTAACATTATAACAGGAACCTAATTGTGGTCAATGTTTTAATTTGAAGAAAAGGTTTAAGATTTAAAAAACAATGACTACTACCAGTTCTTCTAACTGTTAAAAAAATAAAGAAAATAAAGTTTTAATACAGCTTTATCCTCCTCACTGCTCCGGTGGTATTAATGAGGCTTTGCTCTGATTTGTCTGCAGCAGCTGAAGGAAGAATGCATTTTGCTATTAATAATCAATGGGAAGTCTCTTAATGATTGCTTTGTCATTCAAAAGTGAAAAACCCTGATCTAAAATCTCTTCTAACATATAACTCGTGTCTGTCATGTGCTTAAAGTATGCTTAGAAATGGGTAATGGTATATTATAATTGGGTGTATATATAATTATAAATGGGTAAATGCATGGTATAGTTTTATTTTAACAATTGCTAGTTTTTGACGACTTATCCTTCCTCCCAGAAAATAGGGCCTGCATATATACTGAATTCTGCGTCCCTGGCTCTCCTGGATTTTTATGGCCTAGGAAATTAAGTTACTCTTTAAAAATGTTAACAGATTTCTTTAGAAATATTTTCACCTTCAGTATTTTGATAGCAGAAGATTATTGGAGGAAGGAGTGCAATCCCTAAGTAATCACGTCAAATATGACATTTAAGAAATTTATATCTTGATTATCTTCAATAAATTTTAACTTTAAGTAGGTACGAATTTTTCAGATAGACATATAATTCAAGTTTTTATTCTCAGCTTGAGKCAGACTTTGGTATCTAAAACTGACCTAAACTTCAGCTTTCAATGACATTACAAGTGTTTGAATAGAAAAACTGATACTAATAAAGTAAATAAGTAGTTAAAGTGTTAACTTTAATATTAGTAACCTTGCAGGAACAGCATGTACACTGTAAAATGGATATGAATTTATAGTATCCCTCAGGTGCAGATTTGGGGAGGTGTATCTGCAAGTTCAAATTTACCATTGAATACTCTTTTAGTGGGAAGGGTTAAAACAATTAAGAGAATTTAAGCTTTTAGCAAGCTTATAGATCACATGTATTTGCATTGTGAGACATTAATTTCATTTAACTGAAACTTGCAAGCACAGATTCCAGTCAGTCTTCTGCTTTTTGACTTAATATGTTCCTCTTCTATCTTGGAAAAGTTTTTTGAAATTTTCTGACTTGCTTATTGCTGGCTGAAAAAGATCTTCAAGATTTTATAACATGTCTGTCTTCCATCTTTGCTTCAGAACAATCTACAAATGCAGCCACCAAGAGGATTAATGAACGCAAGGAAATGCTCCAGCGCTATAAAGAAGAAAAGGAACTTCGAAAACTGAGAGAGCAGAGAGAGAAAGCAAAAAAGAGCGTGTTTAAAGTTGGGTTATACAGACCAACTGCGCCYGGATTTCTCTCACTTGTACCTGAAGATCCAGTGATAGCGAAGCCAAGAGAGAAGGTAGTAAGAGTAATATAAAATATCTAAATGAAGTATATGCAGTATACTACCTTAAAACTTCTAGCTGTATACAAAATTATGTGTATGTTATGCCAAATAAACAGTTTATTTTGTAAATACTTTATAAATATTTACTTTATAATAAGCAACAATAAGGGAGTAATTTGGCTCATTTTTTTAAAACCAAGCTGGAAATAGTACTAGTGATATGATTTTTGTATTTATGACTATGTTCTCAGTTCAAAAACTGGAATGATTCATCCACAAATGAAACAGCTAAGTCATTTTAGAACTGGTAACTTGTTCCTATTTAGTCACTTGAGTTTGAAAGTTTTTCAGATTACACACTTGACCCGTTTTGCACGGGTGTGTTGCTTTTCACACTTAGGCTTCTTGACCACTCTAACAGTGATGGGGGAAAAAGGAGTATGTTAACTCTTGCTTCCTTGGGGATGTTTCCAGGCAGCTCCTGCTTTCTCCGGGAGGATTACTCGATCAAAGRCCAAGAACCAAGAAGAAAAAACTGTGATACCAACTGCATCTAAGCACTCCAYGGTTTGTTTTTTATATAAACTTCAGCAAATAAATTTAGAGAAAAGGATGATATTATCCTTCAGACCATAACTCAGGGTTGTATGTTTACAAGTTGAGTGCTGCCTATAAGGAGGTTTTCCTGATGAGAAAGACAAATCAGATCTGAAAAGCTTTCATCAAGCCGATAGACCTTATTATGCTGGTTTCAGCATTGTGCTGAACTAACTACAGAGAGTTTGATTAGGTCAGTACAAACAAAGAAAAGTGCACAGATCTTCTGGAGCAATTTTTCAATAAAAAATATTGTAGTCAGCAAGGACTGCAGATATATGTAGAGGTGGTAGTGAGACTGAAGTTAGATACTTTGGGTTTTGACCTGGAGAACCAGTGCATCTCCCTTGAATGCAGAAAAACTGTCATGAATGCAGATTATATTYGGTTCATTCTTCACTCAAAAATCACTTCAATGTTGGCATATTTTTACTGTGAATCTTGGCAGTCCCTTCTGCTATTACTTGTATAAAAAAGTAGGTTTTTTTGAGGAATTTCACCACCAGTAATCTGTAAAAGAAGCTATATTTTGAATCTAGCAATCTTGCCTTAYAAAACTTGAATGCATTTGAAGGATTTCCAGTCATAACTTTACAAAGGGACAGCTGAGTTAATATTAATTTTTTTTCTGAAAACTGTTTTTTAAAACAYGTAATATGTACTAAGATGCAGCAATAATTGGCACCTAGTTTCATAGTAAACTGAAATAGTTTCTGAAATATTTTTCTTCATTCTTTTTCTGACAAATTCTTAATGAATTGGATAATGCCTGTTAACGTGTCTAAAATGAGCTATTTTAGTTATTCTTAATTTCTCTTTACATTTTAAAGCCCTTTGTGCCAAATTATTTGACTATTTGTTTTACTGGAGCCTAGGATAGAAAGATGAGGAAAGAAATTAGGCTGCTTCGTTTCTGGAAATCTTATAATTTACGAAAAATGCTCTTCTCTTGTAGGTCTGTGCCAATGGGCATAGCGTGCGCCCTACACAAGCAGGACGTAAACAGATGAGTACAGTCAAAGCGGCTGAAAAAGAGAAAGGTATGGAAGTAGTATGATCCCTACATCTGAATGGAYGCTGCTGGTTTGTTTGTTTGGGKTTTTTTTTCCTGAGTCAGTAGTTGTGACATTATGGGAGGGAGGCGAAGAACATCTTTGGGAGAGATCCGCAGTACGTTTTTGGGTGTAGRAAACGAGTTTTTAGGATGGCCATTCCTACCAACTATGACAAGGGCAGCAGCTGGCAGATTATCAAGCGTGTGGCTCTAGCTATCGCAGGTGCTTGTTGCCTCTGTAGGCTGGGGGAAAGGGAATGCCGGATACTTAATATCGTCCTGGTTACTGATTATTCACCCTAGGAGAGGGAAAAGAAAAAGGTCAGTAGGCAGAATTGAATGACTGATAGCTGCCTTAGCATCTGGAGCTGTGCAGAGCTTTCTGTTTGTCTCTAGGAAGAGTATCACATGTAGTAGCTGCTGCTGTTATGGAAAAGCAAGTGACTTTACCTGGAAAGGTGAAGAATAGCTGACATAAGTAAAAGATGAATTTTCCTTGGTGTTGTGGGTAGCCTGAAAAAAAAGCTGATTGTATGAGCTGTAAATATTTTCAGTGAAGTCTTTCCTCTGTCTATACAGCAGATATGCTGTTGTCTGTGGTCTCTAAATGAAACTGCATGTATAACTCAGCACTGAAAAAGGTTTGGAAAAGGACAGCCTGCTGGTAAAGCACATCAGCATATAATGTTGGAGACAGGAGCCCAAACTTCTGATGCACACTAGTGCAACTGAGTTAAATGTGTGATTGTCATCTCCAATAAATGACAAGTACAATCTTAGGTTTTCATATTTTACAACAGCCCCTTCTGTGACAATTACATACCTTTCTTAAGAAAACAACAACAACAACAAAACCCAACCCATGCCACCTTTAAGGGAGTAGAATACTTTTGATTAGAAATCCTTCCTGATAGCACAGTGATGTCCATGCCTTAAGTAGATAAGGCTCTCGTGGAATATTGATGTTAATGCAAGATATTCAGTAATTCAGAGAAATTACTTTCGCATTGCTAGTTTAATTAAATCAACAAACAGCAGACCTTTATTTAAATAAATTTCAGTAGTGCCTTTGGTGAATACTGAAAAGATCTATTATCAGTGTTTGATATAACAATTAAAACATTTAATTTTTGAAAAATTGTCATCCACTAGACTTGATTATTCCTTTTTTGCTGAATCAAGAATATGCATTATATGTATTTAAACACTAGTATAAAAATCTTTGGGAAGTGCATGTTTGGATAAATCCAATGTTATAGTTATTTATCTAGTAATTTTTTTCCCAACTTGCCATTCTAGCTTCCACAGAATTGCAGCTTGACACTAAAAGCACGAATAGCATTAACAGTAACCAAGTGGGGCTACTAGATTTCAGGCAGATGTAGAAAGGGAAGGTATGAAATAAAGAGCTCCTGTTAAATTTTTCTGTGCRGGAGAATGCTATCGTTTTTGAAGGATATTAGAAACAGTACTAAAATACAAAGATGAAAATGATTAAGATGGGTAATACAGTGCATGAACTTGTAATATTTTAGAAAATATTTCAGGGGCAATTYGTCTTAAGAATACTTTGTTAGATTACATTAAATTCAGACCTTAGAGTACTTCCATATAATGACCAGGGCATCACTTCGTTACACAGATGGCTCGCTTAAGCTTCCAGCTGTGCAAATAAACATGGCAAGTTACTACTCTAGAAAGCTTCATCTGTAAAATGGGGATGATGTTGACTCTGGTTGCAGGGAACATTGAGAAGGGTTCTTTAAGCTTTATACATGGCATCTAGCACACTGGTATCTTGGTGGTCCTGGAGGTACTACTGGACAACAAAACCATCTTCAATCAAGATCCTTCAGAGCATTGCCTTGATGCCGAGGCTGAGCTGTGCTGGCCATGTTTAGCACTGCTTGCACTGAACTGACAAAAAATCCCGTGTTGGTTCTGGCAAACTAATGCAACTAGTAATTGCTAGTGCACTTTTCTGATTTCTGCAAAACATAAACTTTCAATTATATTACTTGAGTGCAGCTTCTTACTAAGCTTTGAAATCTCTGGAATTAACATTTCTTCACAGTGTTGCAGACTGCAGTCCAGACAACCTCAAATGTAAGAATCACCAGAGCAGCCTCCGCTGCAGCTAGGCAGATGCTGAAAACAGCACCTACTGCTGCTATTACTGGTAAGTGAGGCAGTGAATGTGGTCCTGCTTGTGTAGCTGAAGCCTGATGTGTAAGTATTTGGAACAGTGTGTTGTGAAGAGATACCATCCAGTACTGGCTAAGCGAGCACTGGAAACAACGTATGTACGTTTATGTGCTGCTGTTAGTATATCATTTGACAATGAGTCTAAGCTTTGTTGTCTTTAGGATCTTGCTCATATCTCAGGCACTCTGTTGTGCTGTAGAGATACATATCAGCTTGTTTTGAACTCTCTTAGCACGCTGCGTTCTGCTGTGTAACTATCTCCTTTGAATAGATAGACTGTATGTGAATCATGCCAAATTGTCATGTAAGAAAAGGCGTAGATACTATATCACTTAGACTCTCGTCTGGAACTCTATTGCAATATTTAAATCCAGATGTTGAAATCAACATTGGACAGTTTCCCATAAAATCCATCAGTGTGGAGCATCAATATCCATATGGTAATTATAAACTGAATGAACAAAACCAGAACTGGTGAAGATTTGCCAGTTTGGTGTATTGCTGTTTAAGGACATATGATTATTAAGCCTGTGATCAGGAACAGATACCCCTGGAAGAGATGAGAGCCTGTGTTCTTCAGGTCAGGAATTTCTCTTCATCTATATTTGTCTCTTTAGTGGAATAGGGGAACATGATGGTTACTGAAGGGGAAATTTTTAGTATATATTCTTGTTCTCAGGATATTCTCTAGAATGTTTTGCAGTGTCCCTTGTATTATATGACAGAATTTAACTCCTAGGCTGAAAGCACGGGAGTTTCAACTCACCCATAGAAATCATATGCCATATAGAAATTGAAAATCTGAACTCAGATTGGCTTGACATTATCTCTTCAGCCTTTAAGGAAATAAGTTGACTTCTATTTTTAGTATATGACAACATCTAAAGACTAATGACTTAATGAATCTGTTTTCCTTTCTGGGTGATAAATGTCTTAATAGGCTGTTAAATTCTAGGCCAGGTTTTCTTTTGAATGAACTTTTGCAATTAGGTGTCTGCCCTCTAGCCACCTTCCACTCAAGAAACAAAACAGCCTCTCCCTGTCTCTAACCACTGGACTTTTATGGCAATCTTTTGGTGAAAGATTGTCTTAATCAGATGCCTTTTTGACCTTTGGGAGTTTCGCTCATTCTAGGTAACCAGTCACAGAGAAAGACAGCAAATGTAGGAAAGCAGAAGAAAGCAGTCGAACCTGACATCACGGAGGTAGGTTGTTTAATTGAAATGGAAAAGCAGTAAAACTGATTTAAGAGCCAATAACAGTGTGATTGTAGCTCAAATATACTTGTGTTCAAGCATAGAAGCAAGAAGTTCACTAAGAAGCTAGATTTTGGGAAGAAGCTGTATGTATTTATATTGCCGTATTTTTAAAATTAAGATCAAATGTAGTTTGCTTATATGGATGACTTCATTACTAATCAAGATCTGGACAATGGTTTAAATTAGACAAGAAGTTCTTACATGATATATCTCACATCTGATGTTTTAGCTAGTAAAAAAAAAGGCCTGCTTTGCTGGTTTTATCTAGCATTTGTAAATTTTGTGCGGTTCATTCCTTTTTGAAACATACTCTGAATATATCCTTTTCATGCTAAGTTAACGGTATGAGGCTTTAGAAGCTAAGAAATAAATGCGTTTTTAGGTTTTGAACCACGAAAATCTAAAGCTGGAGATGTTGTTCTCTGCAAGGTAGGCGTATCATAATTAAAGGCAGTCATTGTGGTTCTCAGTGTCACTGCTATAACAAAACTTTTCTGCCTCTACGTAGAGACAGCAATATGTGAATTCACTGTAGCCCTCCAACCCAGGTTCCAAACAATTTGCGTATGCATCCATGCGCTGACAGTCCTGTGCGAGAACCATCAATTATTTTTCTCCTTCTTTGCACTCCACCATTCCCTCTCACCTCGTGTCTCCCTCCCRTCTCCTCTCCTGTTTCCGTAACTGCAGCTGTGCTCTAGTGTTGTCTTGAAACCGGTGCAATCATGCACAAACACTGACAGGAGGTAAGAGGCACTTATATCTCTGCTCAGGTAAGTACCTCTTCACAGGCAGGACTTGCTTTGTGCTGCCAGTTGGTAAACTCTTGCCGTAACGTCAGTCATCTCATTGCAAGAAGTGTGTTAAAAGTTGAATTCAAGGCTTACATTCCAAGCAGGGGTATCTAAAGTATAACAAGGYTTACGGTGGATTGAAGATGCATATTTCTTGAAAAACTACCTAAGCTCTTCTGGCTGGTTTGAGCTAAGAGTATCTCTTAGTATTAGTATTGAGTATTAGTATTGAGCTAATATAGGTATCTCAAAAATGCGTTCTGTATGACTATCTGGTCACTCATCTCACAGGAATGTGGATTCAACTTATTGATTAACTTTTTCTCCTCTTTTAATGACATTTTGTGGTCTTAGCTGCATTTGTCTTGGGCTGCATTCCTCAGCTATCAGCTTATTTTAGCTTGTTCTTCAGTCTTTGGATTTAGAGTATGTGTATAAACTGATTATTCAACAGRCCTAGTTGGATTTGGAGCCAGTAATTCTGCTCTTGAGGAGCTTATCACCTTAAAGCATTATTTTTTTTTTTCTAGCAGTGGGAGCAAGCATTTGCTACTTTTAATTACTGTTTTGGTAGGCAAAGTGTTCTGCTACTTTAGGCCCTTCAGTGGATCGCTGCATTCCTTGTCGTGAAGTGCTATCCCTGTTGCTAGAATGGTTCGCAGGTGTCAAAACCAGTTAAGCTTATTGGCAAATCATGACTTCTGTACACGTATGCTACTGTAAAAAGTGACTTACCTGAAACTGTTCCCTTCCTGATGGCTTTTAGACAGTCTCATGCCTATAGTAAACATTTTATCGATTTGATAATGTAGTGTTTGCTTTGTCTATTTGTGCTGTTATAGGTAATTCCTTCTAAACATGAAGTGGATAAAAATGCTCAACTGGATCCAGCGATGAAAGATTCTGCAGCTGATTCTAAAAATTCAGTGTCAGTAGAACTTCTACAGGAACAGACCTCAGTGGAAAACGAAAACAATTCTGCTCCAGGGAGACCCAGAACACGCTCTTTTGCACCTCAAAACTTTGTGTTTCAGCCTTTAAGTGGATTAGCAACCTACAAAGTTACACCCATGACTCCTTCTAGAGCAAATGCATTTTTATCACCTGATGCCTTCTGGGATTTTTCGAAATCTCCAACGTAAGATTCTTTCTTCTAATGGCCTAAAATGCAAATGAACCTCTCTGATGCTACAGAAAACATCAGCTTTCTATAGAGAGATTCCTTGTGTAACAAACTGTTGTGTTGTTGAAACACCTGATAATCATGGTTGCTATTGTTGCTTAATCAAATGTGAACTTAATACAACAGCAGAGAAAGCTATAAAATCTATAATCCTGTCTATGCTTTAAAGTAAAGCAGCTCCATATATCAGGGACTTGTGCCGTATATACCTGTGCACAGATTTATTAATTTTAATAGGAATTGCTGGTGTTCTCTGGTGTTGAATGTAAGATTGCCTACCAAATGGGGCATTTTTGTATCTGGCCATATTTGATGTCAGTTTCTCAATGTGTCTTACCTCTAAAGGTACTTTTTTGTTGTTGTTTCCAGTAATATAGTTGAAAAATCCAGTGAAACTAAGGCACAAGAGCCTAATTTAGAAAGTGRAATTTCACCTGCTGGTAAAGGCATTCAAGAACAGCAAATCACTACAAGTTTGAAAGGAGAAAAAGGTACWAAGTTCATGTTTAGTTTATTGTTCTAATGATTCTATTTCTCACCAGATTCTGAACAAACGCCTTTCGTATTTTTCAGCAAGCGAATCAGATGAGGAAACTTCTATTCAGAGATCAAATGAAACAATTCCTGTCTCTACAGATATAACAGCACTTGAAACAAAGTCAGATGATATAAGAGAGCCAGAGCATGATGTGCCCTATTTCAGGTTTGTGTTCATTTGTTTCACTTCCCTGTTGTCTGTTCTGAGGTCCTTAACATGAGTAACGAGACATCTTGTGAAGATCAGCTTATGGTGGTTGGTGTCTGTCAGCAGCGACCTGAGCAGGCACACATTCCTATCTCCTGTTTTGTATTGCTAGTGCAAGTAAAGAATATAACATTCCGGAGACTAACACCTTGTCCTAAGGAACRCAAGCTTGAAAGCCGTAGAAAAGAAATTGCATCTCAGCCAGTCRGCAAATTAAAACAGTCTAATGGCTTCTGCTCAAAGACAGTGTAGCTTCTCTGAGAGCGAAAGGATAGTAACCAGTAACAGTCACAAGTAGTGACAGCAGTTGAAAATTCTCCAAAACCTGATTTTTTTCAATATACCTTTATTTTTAGAAACATTCTTCGATCTGAGACAGAGAGGCTGATGTCTCAGTGCCTCCAGTGGGATGGAAAATTTGAGCTGGACATTCCAGAGGATGGTAAGACTAAACTATAATAGATGTTAGAAGGGGTGTTACAGTAACTGAAGGGGACAGAGGGAAGTACATGTATCTGAATATATTTGCAAAATAGCACTGTCTACAGGACTTTGTAAAAGTTGTATTACATAAAGTTTAGAGTTGCATCTGCCTCAAGACTAAAAGGCATGCTTTATCTCCTAATACTAAAACTTATCTGCAGTACTTGATGTGATAGTGGTTGACACTAAAGTGAACAAAGTGCATATTGAAATAGTTTTTCTGTTGTCAGTTTTAAGTATATTTAAATGTATGAACTTTAACCAAGCTGATTTTTTAAAATAAAATTAGGTTTTAACGTAGAATAAGTGTCCTTATCTGGGAAAATGAAGATGACTTGTCAATGCTTATCTTGAAGACTTACGGAGATAGTAACGTTTTTTTTGAAAGAAGCAAGTTTAGGGCAGTTCAGTGGATAGGTATGCTCCATCTGAATTGTATTGCAGGTCTGCAATAGGTGAAGTTAGTTCAAACAAGAAACAAATTCCAGACTCTTCAAATACTTATTTAAATCAATTGTGAAACGATGGATTATTCTAAGATGTACTTTCCTTATTGTTTTCTTGTTGCTATCAGCTAAAGATCTTATTCGCACCACAATTGGTCAGACAAGACTGCTCATAGCAGAAAGGTTTAAACAGTTTGAAGGACTGGTGGATAATTGTGAATTTAAACGGGGTGAAAAAGAAACAACGTGTACAGACTTAGATGGGTTTTGGGACATGGTTAATTTTCAGGTATGTACCTGCATGTTAATCTACTAGAATAAAGTTGATGGGGTTATTTATGAGCAATGGATTGAAACTATTCTTTTGGGTTTTGAATATTCAGATTCTGATTATTTTTTTAAATGTAAAAAATGCAAGTCCTTGTTTAACACTTTCTGATGGTGAATAGTATCAGCTGGTATACTACGATTTATAATTCATGGACCTGTTCATCTGTTGTGTCTACTTGTGGCCTATCTTGTTTTTTTCTGGCATAAAGGCGTGTAGCCAAGTCTTACTCTGGTTTGGAGTGAGGATACAGTCACAATGTCTACCTGGACCAAAAGCTAGGAGCTTTTGGAAAATTCCTGGAGCTCACCTGAAAAGTCGGGGTTGCATGCATCAGTCTGAGAATAATGCAGAAACTACAATAACCTTATTTAGGGGTGAGCTTAGGTGGTAGGAAWCTTTCATATCTATTTCTCTTTTGATGCTTCCATTGGTTTCAGAATGAAGTATAATATTCTAAAAGATCARAACAGCTCTTGACAGTGTTTGTAAATCAGCATTCAACAAAGGAACTTGTAACTAGTTAAATGCAAAGATGGATTTATTGTTAAGGTCCTAGTTGTAGGTCTTTAATTCCCTCCAGAAAGCGTAAGGGTTTGACCTGCTTATACATCGGAGATATTTAAGGGGAACTTTGCTAGAACCTGTAACTTGAATAACAGGGTTTACTTATGCTTACTACGTATCTGGGAGCAGCTCAAGTTTCTCCTGAGCATCCCCACCTTTTCCCGTAGCTAAACGCAGAGTAAGAGAATTTCTAACTCTGTCCCGTTTTGCATTTGTTTTTTGTTTGTGTCCTCTGAGTTTCRGGGAGGATGTAAAGGACTTGTCATTCCAGTGACCGGTCTGCTGTCCATAAGCCTTGTATGGCCTTACTAGCAAATGAGGCAAGTGTCTCCATCACAAAGCCGCAGGAGAACAGGGCTGTTGCGTTATCAGTCAGGGAGGAGGTGATGCTGCAGAGCTAGTTTGTCTCTAGTCACAGGGTGTCACAAACGAGCACAGACTGCATCAGGA
The DNA here is from genome assembly GCA_030449065.1 of Oceanodroma leucorhoa. Lineage (NCBI taxonomy): Eukaryota > Metazoa > Chordata > Aves > Procellariiformes > Oceanodroma > Oceanodroma leucorhoa. Next base: position 4,799,805 of record JASVER010000057.1, on the reverse strand, counting down.
AGCTGTTCAGGCGAGCAGTTTAAAAGAGCAAACAAGCTTGCATGACGCGTTGCAATGATTATGCAATGTGTTCTTTTGCATTCCTTAAATGGGACCATTGTCAGAGTGCTGAAGTTCAGCATGAGAACAGGTTGTAAACCAGCTCCTTCATTTAAGACGTTAGATCATACTGAATGATTCTATACTTCCCCTACTAACCTTTAAACTACAGAAATCATACCAGTCTTGTCATCTAATCTGAACCTTGTGTATGTTAGCGTAACCTTCATGTCAACTGGATGAGAACATTTAATACTTAATACCAGTTGGTGGTTTAATTTGCTTCTGTATTAAAAGCAAAAGTACTTCAATGCATAACTGTGCTTAAATTTGTTACCTGATTTTATGAAACGCTGTTTTATTGTGAATCTGAGAAGTATGGCAAATTAAACCTGGACTTTTCTGGGATTTTCAATAGATAGAAGATGTGAATAAAAAATTTGATAATCTGAAGAAGCTTCAAGACAAYGAGTGGCAACCACTTGATGTCCCAAGCAAAGCAATTGTCAAGGTATGAATAGCCCCTAAAGCGTGTCTCCTAGGGCATCAAGATGCAACAGTGTGTTGAGATATCTAAAATAACTAGTAAGCTGCTATTGCAGTAATGAATATTCTTCTTAAATGGAAGTTTCTTGTAAAGCCCTACTCATCTGGCTTCCTTGGATGTTAATGTTTAAAAATTCAGTGAAATTCCTCTCCAGATGCACCCTTCTCCCTTGCATCTCTCAAGTGTACTTGTATTAGTTGGTGTTTGTAACAATAGTTGCCTCTTTTGGCTAGGAAGATTGGAACTAAGAATTAACAATGACTCTTCTGGAGTCATACTAGCATTCCCTCTTTGCTAGTAAGGGAAGTCTGTTAAATTTAGAATAGAAATTTGCCCTTCAGATGTAGAACACRTTCTCTGGGCCACTGGTGTTGTCACTGACTTAACTGAAAAGGAAGCCGCACGGGAATTTGGCGGTGACTGCCAGTTTTGAGCTGCGAGTGCTAAATTAAAATGGTGTCCCATTAWTACAATACCATGGGTAGCATTATACGGCTAATTCTCTAAGCACAAGTGATTCTGACACTATCCAAAATAAGCTATTGCTCATTGCAAAATAAGCTTTAATGTAAGCTATTTTATCTGCTCTTTGGTTTGAAATATATAATTGCTTCTAATAACCTAATATCAAGTCATATTCACATTGCCTAAACTCCCTCCAGTTCCTTGAGACTGCTCAACTAATCATAAAAACGATATGAAGGTCGATAAGAAACTCCAGACACAGGAAACTGGAAGGAATGTAGTCTGTGTGAGCTGCCCATAAATGTCAGAACCCTACAGATGGTGCAAGACGCAAAACTTCCTTTGAAAAATGGAATGCCAGGAGAGACTTCCCTGGCTGACTGGTGTCTGTCCTGCGGTTACGTTATCTCCCTGCCACTAGGAGTCCCTGTGTCCCGCTGTTTTAAAAAATGTTAACTGGCGTTGTTAGACAAAAATTCTACTGAGTATTTCTGAACTGCAGACTTAATATGAAAAATCCTTAATATTGTAATCACAAACTAACCTCAATAGCTGAATGGCAGTCCGAGAGATTCTGGAGATGAATGGAGACCTTGTCTCCATCGTGCCTGTTGCTGTCTCTATGTGTTGCCAGCAGCGGCGTAGATGTTCATGTGCAATTGCTYCTATCTGAAGCTTCCAGATGTGACCTAGGCTTTCTTACAATTTCAGAAAAAGACTATTCCAAATGGAGTGTCTAAACCAAAGCTGGGAGCGGCTGGAAGAACTGCTGCCCGAAACCAGCTTGCTGCTATAAAAGCAGCTCTGAGGGATAAAATGAAGCATGGTGGAGCTGCTGATTGTACACAGGAGGGGAAGCTACCAGAGGAAGAAAAAGTGGTTTTTGAAGCGGGATTTTTCAGAATTGAAAGCCCTGTGAAAACCTTTCCAGGTGGGTGAAGCTTAATCATGATTTCTGTGACCTGAAAGTACTAAAGAGAGTTTAACCAGTCTCACTGGGGAGAGGAATTATGCTGTTTATACTGGATACAACTCCAGTACTGGACACCATTAATATTTAAACTAAAGATTAATTACATCAAGGATCCAAAGTAAACTGTTCTACATGAATGTACTGATCTGAGTGATTATGGCAACATGAAATCTCTGCTTAGACAGAGAGGTAAAAGCGGCTGGTTCATGTTTTTTCAGYGCGTGTTTAACAATCAACTTTTAATCTGAGTGTTCCCAGACTTAGCTGACGAAGCTGTTCATCAAAGTCAATGCAGGCTAATGTCCTCTATTTGTAAGACAGGAACTGGGATTTTTTTTTTTTGAACTAAATCTCTTGCAGTGCTGTCTTCAAAGMTGCAAATAAAGTATATCTGTAATCTGTATTCACGTTCAACAAGGTTGTAACATAATTCTAGTCTGCTATAAAAGCTGTTTAATAGGGTTTTTTGAGCAGATGCTCAAAATATAACTTTATTTTCAGTATCTGTCTTACTGCAATCTATGTGAAGCCAGTATTTTCAGTAATCCTTGACTCTTTGGGAGCCATTCTGCTTCTTTCCCATTTCTAGTTCATAAGTTGACTTTGAATTTCCCAGTTTTTTCTGTGTAGATCTCTTCCCTCATCACAAGACTAGCAATTTTTTTATATGCCACTTGTTAGTAGAGGAGACCTTCTGAAAAGCTTTGAGCAACACTGGGTTTAACCAAGCTCTAGCTAAGAATCAGTTCCRAATCTCTGTCTTTTTAATTCTATTAAAATTATCTAATGTAAAAGATGGAAATTAATGACAGCTTTCACGAGGTGGACTTTTTAATGAGAACAGCAAGTCTCATTATTTCAGGTTCTTTGTGAAGTGATAGTCATTGCTGGATTGGTTAGCTGGAGTTAAGGTAGTTTTGTAGCTTAGTGACCTACTCTTGCCACATTTTTTCAATTTCGTCTTGCAGTGTATATAAGATTTCAATGTAATATTTGTATAAGACAATTCAGTAAGCAGAAAACAATAGTGTTCCTAGCTAGAATCCAAACAAACAGTTAATTTCATCTTCTGGAAACTGCTGTAGTAATGAAATGTTAAACACGCTTTTTCAGGCTTGCTTTCAAAGGCACCCCGCAGATCTTCCCAGCGGACTTCTGAAAAACTGGCAACTCCAAGATCATCCAGTAGAGCTTTGCTTCAGAGCATTCCTTCTATGCTTTGTAACCCTGAGGATACAACTGCAAAGCAAACACCACCAGTGCTCGAAGGCTTCCATCCAGCACAAAATTTGAAAATGCACCAATTTCCCACTGGAAAAACTCCCCCACTGGAAAAACTCCCTGRTGGTTTTCTAGAACAAAGGTAGACATCTTAAGGCAGCTTTTAATTAACTTTGTACAAATAATTTTATAGCTTTAACTTAAAGAATTAATATTAATACCTATTAAATGTTACCTTCCAATTTGGCAGTGATAAAAGTCCTTGTGTCTTTTCCTTCCCTCGAGCAAATGTTAAGAGCTTTGCCCAAATGTAATTTTGCTGTTGGGGTAGAAGTTTATTTTTAGCCCGGAAAATTTGATACAGCTGACCAGTGCCAAACAAGCAAGCATAATTGCAGAACAAATTGTAAGATCAGTTGGGCAAGTCAAAAGATGGTTGAAGATGATTGATGAAGGTGATTGAGAAGAACGAAACCATTTTGGTTTCTCTTTCAGCATTTCCGTAGTTGCAGAAGAACACAGTCCCGTTTCTGGCACAACAGAGGGAACTAAGGTAACTCATGAGTAGTTCATTTATGTGCTTTAAATATTTTTTTATTATWATTATTAGCAAAAAAAAAAGTTCTCTTTATTAGCCCCAGACAATTGGATTTCTGATCAAATCCTCATTTAGATATTTTCTGTATTGCTTAGGCTGGTGCTTTTTCCTTCTCAGTATGGACACAGATAGGGACTGCTGCAGTTTGGGGACCTYGTTTAGCTCTTTGGGAGCTATCTTYTGTGGGCTGCTGTATGGCGACACTTGTCACTTGGGCAAGCAATGTTCCTTTGAAGTCCACTCCCTGTTTTCTGGTGTGGATTTTTTTAAATGCTTTTGCATTTGGGGACCATGACGAAAGGCAMGAGTAGTATTTAGCTCCCTGGGTCCTCATGCTGCCATAGCAGAGCRTCGGGCTGTTATACTGTTTAAAGGTATAGCAAGAGCAGTGTTACTAATACAAGTATCAGAGTTCAGAAATCCACGCCCTGAAATCTCTGAGGACTTGGTGACATGCCTACATTTGAGTAGCCTTAAAAAAAAAMCCACAGGAATGCGGCCTCCGTAGTTTAGATGATACTGTGCTACTCAGTGAAAGCCAGCGCTTGGCAGTTAATCATCCTTTAGTACCTTTCATTGGAAATGAAGTATCTTAATTTTATTTGTTACTGCTTGGATCTGTGCGTGACTACAGCAGTTGTTTCCTCCCTCCACCTCCCCRTATATATAATATATATTAAAAAAATAATAATCTTGGCTACTAATTTGTTCTTATGCCTTTTACTTCATCCCTTCCCTGACAAATGAGAAATTGCTTGTTGGTGATGTCGCTCTCTGGGGAAAACTGTGGTAATCTTTACTTTTCAGTATTAYTGATAGGTTTTCCTTGAGGTAGTCTCATTAGAGAACATCCTCGGAACATTTTTGGCACTTTTAGTTCAAAACCTTCTTTCATGTGGAAGAACTTCCTTTATGCTCTCTAAGAGATTATCAAGCTTACAAGGGTGATTGGGAAATACTTCATGTGAAATGGATCACAGCGTTAAGCTACAAGCCTTGTCCTGCCTGTCCTTTGTACAGTGTCTGGAGTTAAAACCCTGTCTCTCCTGAATTGTCTATAAAAACTGCAGGTTAGATGTATGGACTTGGTTTGACGTAACAGGGATGTGCTGGTTTCTGTAAACTCACATCCCTTGAATGTCCTGGCTACCTTTTCACCTTTGCTTTCTGCATCAAAAGCTGACAAACTTCTTTTTATTGCAGACCAAACAGAAAATAAGAAAGCTTCCTAGTGTCATAGGTGCTGCCTCACGTCCATCTGATTTCACTGATGCTTTCATTTTGGCTCTATGGGAAGCAAATATAGCTACTGCAGACATCTTAGCTTCTCAGAGGGCAAGGAACAGTTAAAATTCCTCTTTTTCAGGTGCTGGAAAATTCTATCAGTGAATTAAAAGTAATGGATGGCATGGAAGAGATGGAACTATCTGCTACAGAACAACAAGGACAAGATGTTGTCATGTGCAGTCCGGAGAAGGAGACCTGCACAGAGACTAACTTTGCTCAGTCTGGAGAACCARAAATACATCAAACAGGTGCATTTCTTCAGGCTGCTTGTTTGTGTGATATTGCTGGGGCCTTATGATAGTCTAAATATTACTCTCTGAAATCACTGGCATTGTAGCTYGGTTAATCTGTGTATGCTGTTAGCAAAACCTCCTTTGGCTAGTATGACTTACATGTGCGTTGCACGTGAGCAAACAGTGCCCCTCAGATTTTTCTGTAGAGTTTCCATGTGATACGTGAAGGAGAAAGCTAATATAAAAGGCTTGAAGTAAAAGTAACTACAGACAGTTTAGTTGTTTTTTTTTTTCCAGTAAATGCAGAAAACAATACTGGTTTTACAGCTTTGGCAGCATCAGACTAACTTTAAAAAAGAAAATGAAATATTCTTATTTTTTCAGATGTTTCATGTAGTGATTTGACATCCATTGGCAGAAATCCTTTTGATATGGTAAGTTGACCTTCACGTTTATTTGACTAAGACAATCTGCATGTTACAGTACTGTTAACCTTTCCGGCAGAATCAGTTACTGCATGAAGTAAGTTAAACTCTGTAAGATGTTATCAAGCCAATTCATATAACTTACTCTAAATACAAGCCATGATTCCTGTCTCCCTGCTCGGGCTCACACTGTTGTTCCTTATTGCACACAATGAGTGTAGGATGAATCAAGACATTTGTAACGGAAGAATGTCTGATTCTTATCAGATTGATCCTTTAARTTATATTTCTCGCGGATTTCCTTGTAAATATTTACTAACATAATGAACGGCCTGGCCTTTTCCTTCCACTTTCTTCTTGGAGCTTTCCAGGTCTGTCCCATCCCTTTTTTCTTACAGCTTTATCTTTTAGAGCTGGAAGAAAGATTCAACAGGGAGAAGCAGGYGTGCAAAAACTTTCAAATTGTTAGAAGAATTTGGGTGTACAGTTTCCGTGGTCTCATGTGAAAAGTCCTCTTTAAAATATGGATTACTGCTTTAAATGGACCGCATATTCACTTCTTATTTTAGGTCTGGAAAAAARCTTGCAAAATTTCTCTTGGAAAAGTCATGGTACTTACAGCGGTACATGATTTTTGAACTGTGGCTGTTGCTTTGAAAGAGTATYGTATATACGCAGGCACGTTTTAGTATACTTGGTACATCTACGGAATCGCTGCAGGCTTCAGATCTGCCTGACAGATCCGTCCTTTGCTTATTCTGAAGCTGCGATGTGTCCACGGTACTGAGTGAGAGGCAAGAGAATTGCATGACTCTCCTGGTCCCTTGCCAAAAGCATTTTCCGCTAGTTTTTCTCCCATGACGTTTAAGCGGCCTTTCAAGTAGGCAGGCACCTAACATACATAAGCAGTTGCCCRACAGCAATTACGGTTGGTCTGGTGTTTATATAGATGTCATTAGAGAAAGGGGAATTTGCTATTAGCTCATTTTGTGCGTCGTTGCAGTGGTGTTTTGCTGGGCAGATAATTGTTCCTCAGACACTTCACTCTCTGATTTCTCCCACAGCCGATGCTGGATGCTGAGCTTCCCTTCACCCCAGTCAAGGGCAAAGCCCAGAAGTTTGCAGCAGCTGAAGCCTTCAGTGACCTCATTGTATTTTCTCCCCTTTCTCCCTCTGGGGAAAAATGAAGAGTGACTTGCAATTCGAAATGTATAAATTCTATTAACAAAAAAACCCACAGAGGATATCTGGAATACAGTCTGCTGCCCTTGAACTGTGTTCTGAGTGAATGAATACCTGCAGTATTTTGTAGCTGAACTTACTAAAATATTTTGTAACGTTTTATGGTGCRGTCGTTAGGCACCGTAAGTACTGCTGTATATTAGTAGCAGGGTGTTTGCTGGTTRTACCTGCTGTATCCAATGATTGCATATCCTGACTACAACCTGAAATATTTTTATGTTTGTGTAATTTCATGTATTTCCTGTCTACTTCAAGTTGTAAAATATTCATCTTTAAGCTTTTCTGTCCTGACCTTACCTCATGAATTATTCTTATAAGATGCCTATCAGACGAGCTGTACCTGTGCCCTGTTTCTGATGCGAGGGCACCTTCTGGGAGTGAGACTCAGCCTGTTACCTCCCCCGAAGCACTGTTCCGTGCTCCGTTGCTGTTGTGAGGGTACTGTTGCACCCTTAGGCTCCRGTATTCTGGGCATTAACAACTCTGCCTAATCAGCAGATGTGGCAGGGTTTGATGCATGTAATTCTTTCCTGTGGGAGACTTCCTGGTGTTTAACCACCACTTGCTTTGTAATAGTAGAAACTATCTCAGAACAAGGATTTCAAAGTCAGAAAATATCTTTYCCTGGCAGTGTATTAAAATAGGCATTGATTATTATTTCCCTTAAGGACACAGTTATCTATTGAGTATCTTAAGTACCTTCAAGCCAAACCCTATTCTCTCTTTGCTTTTTCATGCAAAAATCTCTTCCCCTCTTTCTCTAAATGCTTGACATGTTAACCTCAGCCTCTTCTCGCATCTTGTTCCTTATGCATTCTCTTATCTGGTCGGTAAGATATTTATGCGTAAGGAGCATCAGTTATATATACTCTATATTTGAGTAGTAGTATTAGCGTACCTCCGGTTTTTACGTTTTTAACAAATACCTGACTGGGCTGCTGCTTGTAACGGTGACCTTTGTGYAACGCGCACATTCTTCTACTAGCCTTTGTTTTAAACCAAGCAAATCCCTCAGCAGACAGCACTGCTGCTACAGCTGGGGGAGCTCGTCTGACGTACGTTTTAACCTGGAAGCTGTGTACTGATTACACAGAAATAAATAGAGGAAGCTAATGTGACTTGGTGTTACTGTGCTGGAATCAACTTTCTTCATTACTAAACTCCAGTTACATGGATAGCTTCAAACAGACAGCTCTTAATGACTTGCCTGCTCTGTTCAGTCATTAACGCTGTGGTAACGAGGGGTTTCTGACATCCGACATGTACACTTAAGCCGACGTTAGCAGTGTGCTGGTCTAGATACTGCATCTGCTGGCAATTTCACCACTGTGCTTGTTGTAACTTGGCATCTCCAAGTATAAATGAAGTGACTGTTGTAAGAGAGTACGAGACATGTCAAAGAGATCCTTGAAAACTTCAATAGTGGCTATTGCGCTGTTCTTGTTTTGCAGACAAGACAAGAAGAATGACTCACAGTGAAGGGAACATTTTTTTTTTTTTTTTTTTTCTTTTTTTGCCAGTCTGACTCATGAAGTGGCCTTGCCAATAAGCCTCCCCACCCTTGAAACCGGTCTTGACTCACACAGAAGTGATGAGGGGAGAGAAGCACAAGGCTCGTGACCTGTTCCATGGAGTATGTAACGCTTGTACGAACTGGATCTCCCTTGGGAGGGAAGCGTGTTCAGGACGGGCTGATTTGGGCCACCAAATGGGCAGAATGGGCCTTTGAAACAAAGGAGGGGGGTAACTTTTCTAGCCATGGTCTAGGGGAGAGGTTTTGCTTCCTCCAGCTCTGAACCCCCTCTTGAAATACCTCATTCTGGTCAGGCTCAGAGGCTCTCAAGTATTCCCCGTTTTCCAGTGTTTCCTAGYGGACAGCTTCAGTGAGGCGACGCTTCTGTGAATTAGCCCCCCCCCGGGAGGGGAACAGAAGTCCTTTGCTGCGCTATTTTGATTCCTTTAGTGAAAAAGGAATAACTGCTCTACCTAGCAGAGCAACTGAGGCTAAAAATACCAAGTTGCTGACTGCTGTCTGGTACTCGGAGAAGATGGGGCTGAAGATTGCTGCCCTAGGTCACAGGACCGGCGGCAGTACGCCACAGGCTGCTTTCCCAAGGACTCCTCTCCAKGCAAATCAAACGGCTCCTAGTCGTCATCCTTTGGCAAAGAGATTCTCCGTCTCTACAGCAAGAATTCAGATACTTCCACATTCGAACTTGGCTTGCTGGAGGATGTTGTGTCTTTTGAGATCTTACCAAAAACAAATTTTACTTGTGAAAGTGTGGTTTATTACCTCAAAGTATTCATGTAAGAAGGCACTTCTGTTACAGCCATATTGAGAGCGCTCAGTTTGCATTAAAATTACACCACCGTCGTTATATCATGGTCGGCGTAACGCTGGTGAGGGTGACGTCCCCAGCAATGCGGAGTTTGGTGATCTCATTCAGCTGCTTCTCRCGGAAGTTGTACTGCAGCAAGTGAGCGTCGTTGACCGCTACCTTGAAGTGATCCACCTCGCAAAGGATCTGGAGCTGAAATAAAAACCCCAAAAGAYAACCATCAGATTTGTTGTAGGAAGAAGTTTTAAGGCACAGACTCCAGCAGGCTGGCACTGGCTAAAGGCTGCTGGAAGCTGAGTCCAGACTGGTGATATGTGGACGAGCTGGTGCAGCAACTCTCAGCTGCAAAAACACCGGTGACCTTTGCCTTTCCCAAAGCCCTTCCCCTCCTTCGTGTTTTAGCCCACAGTTTCTGTCTCCTCGTGACTATGATAGTATTTTCAAGAAGCAGTACTGTACGGTTCACGCAGCGAGAGCCGAGTTCTCACCACGTGTGAGCCTATTTTGCAGGAGAAAAAGCTCGTGAAGAGAGCTTGGCTGCTAACRGGGGAAATGCTTTGTAGAAACCTGCCCAACAACTGCTGCAGAACAACAGTGTAAATAAGGAGGATTTAATAATAAATGGGAATAACGGAAGTGGGGAGAAGTTATACGCTGGGCACCCGGACCTGCAGGAGGGGGTAAGACGTGCAGGGAAGGTGCTGCAGACCTGCTGCGCTGGACAGCCAGGGAAGCACACCGGGCGACCGCCCCAAAAGCACCTCTGGGAACCAATTCTTGTGCAAAAGCACCAAGGTCCTTACAGTGAGTCTTGTTACCCAGCCCTGACCGAGCCCTCCCAGCTGCTGTTGGCACATTAAGACTGAGTTGGGAAGGGGTTTTTTTTGGTACCTTGAAGGGTTTTCCAGCTTCAAATGGAAACCTAGGAGCTGTCCTCTCCTCCTTTCCCCAGTTATTCTGAAACATTGAATTACAGACGATGACTTTCCTGTTGTCTTCCTGAAAGCGGGGATTGAAGTGGAAGGCAATGTCATTCCCTTTCTTGAAATCCAGTGAAAACCTGCAAAGACAATAACGGATTTGCTGCTTTTTCTACGACAGCCCTGGACTCTGTTACAGGGCTTGCCAAAAGTAGCAGCAAGTGGGCAGAAAAAAACCACCACAGCCCCCCTTGGGCAATGACAGGGCATTTACACATTTAYTTCGTGTAATATTTGATTTTACCCCGGGCAGGTGTTATTCAGGAACAGAAAGCAAATTCCAGCCCCCCTGCTCCATCCAGCAGCACCCCACAGAACCCCCCCGCCCTCGGTGCTGGACACCCCCGTACCTGTTTGGGTTGGGGTTGACGGTCCCCGTGATGGTTATGAGCAGCCGAGGGACGAGTCCTGCCTGCAGGGGCAGCTCGAAGGGGACATTCTGGGARACAACGGGGATTTGGTGTTAGTAAAAAAGCACGTCAAAAGCCAAATGCTCAGGCACGGGCTGGGTAACAGTGTGACACGGTGATGACCCATGCCACCCCCCCTGGGGACAGCCAGCCCCAGGTCCCTCCCGTGGCCAAGCAAAATCAGGCGGTGAAGACACAGAAACCCTTATAGTATGATGGAGCCGTTACCATCGGAGGAGCCGGTCCCCCCTGCGGAGGAGGGGGCCCAAATCCAGGGCCACTGGGCGGTTGTCCTGGGGCAGGATACGGCCCTGGTCCTGCTGGTGCTCCAGGGAATGCTCCAGGGAATGCTCCAGGTGCTCCCGGATACGCTCCCTGTCCTGCTGGTCCGCCAGGATASGKCCCCGGTGCTCCAGGATAGGTCCCCGGTGCTCCAGGATAGGTCCCCGGAGGGCCGGAGTACGCCGGGAACCCCCCAGGAGCCGGCGGCTGGTTCCCCCAGGAGGGCCAGCCTTGGGGTGGGGGGGCAGAGGGGTTGGGGTTGTTGCTGGTGGACAAGGCGTCGGATAACTGGGGACAGAGGGGAGAGGAGGAGGGTTAGGTGGGTGACATTGGTCCGGGGGTCAGGTTGAGTCCTCCAGCACCCAACTTTTGTAGCCTACGGCGTGCGCCGAGGGCAAGCGCCCAACTGCTCCCGAGCGGGTGGGGGGGGGGGGGGGGGCGTTGAATGCCTGGGCTGAGGTTTCCAGAAAAACAGTAAATGCCGATGTAACTGGAGCGGATTTGGGGAGTTACGCAGGTTAGCGAAGCCGTGCTCCCACCCCTGCCGAAGGTCCCCACTTCAAGGCAATTAAACAATCACAGCCCCCACTTTTTTTTTTTTTTTAAGAAAGCCATACTTACGGAGAAACCGTCTGACATTTTTCCTAAAACAAGAAGACAAAGGACGCTTAAGTCATTTTTAACATACGCCACCCGAAAAACAGAGATTTTTGAGAAGAATTACAGTTTTCAGCAGCAACGGGCTGGAAATCGCCAAGCCCCTGTCACATACCTGCCGGGCAGAGCCGACAGCTCCGGTGCCGCAACACAGACCCTCGACTGATACCTGTGGGAGAAATCGAGGGTCACCGCCGTGGGCAGCCTGAACGGCTCCGGGGGTGAATCCAGCCCAAAGACCCTCCGGATGAAATCGGCCACTGCGGGGTTGATGTTAAGGCAACGCCACCGGTGACCTCACCACGCCGCTGGTGTCAAGTAGAGAGGGGACACGGGGCCGCGGGGACCCGGTGCTGCTCTGCCCCGAGAGCTCTCGGCTCCCTCCAGCCTCTCGCCGGATTTTCACTGGGGTTTGGCTCTTTGCTCCCAGGGAAGCACCGCGCAGCGTCGCAAACCACGCAAGCACCCGCGTCCTCCAAGAACCACGGGTCAATGTGGACCTCTGCGTTTGATCGACCCAAAGAAACCGCCCGTGCCGGGTCTGCTGTGCTCAGAAGTCAGGAAGATTTATTCCAGCCTCAAAACACTTTTTATAAAGGAAAAAAAAAACCCAAAAGGGCAGTGCGGTGAGCTGCCCTTTCCACCTCCGGCAAACCAGAGTCCGCTGTCGCCCCGGCCAGTTCGGCAGCGCTGGAGGCAGGCAGGGCCCTGCCAGCCCGGCCCTTTCCAGGGGGGGGATGACAGCACAGGGGGGGGGACATATGGCCACATCCCTGCCCCAGGGGACACACACGGCCACCTCCCTGCCCTGGAGGGGGGACACATGACTACCTCCCTGCCCTAGGAGGGGGATACATGGCCACCTCCCTGCCCTGGCGGGGAGACACACAGGGCCACCTCCCTGCCCTGGGGGGGGGGACACATGGCCACCTCCCTGCCCTGGGGGGACACGGCCACCTCCCTGCCCTGGGGGGGGGATACATGGCCACCTCCCTGCCCTGGGGGGGACACACGGCCACCTCCCTGCCCTGGGGGGGGACGCCGGCTGTCTGTGCGGGACTCCGGGTGCCACCCACACCCACGCAGGCTCTGCACAAGGCACCGAGCTACTCGGTGGGATGAGTAACGTGGTACCGGCACCCACCCATGTCACGGGAGTTCTGTCCTGCACGCTGGCCGCAGCCAGTGTTATTCACCTCCCCACCCCCGAGGCATCACCCCAGAAAGGATTCAATAAAAAAAACCCCAAACAAAATCCCTGGGGGGGTGGCAGCAGCAAACACGAGCTGCACGGGGGGCTATAAAACCAGCACAGTACGTGGGGGGACGCGCAGCCACCCCACGACGCGCGGGACGGATGCTTGCGGCACGGCTGGGAAGGTGAGAGGAGGGTGGCACCCACGGGTGGGGGTCCCCTTTCTCYCCCCACGCATCCCCGCTCGCCCCGTGCCGGCCGGAGGGCACCGCGGGAGGGCCACACGTGCCACCGGCCRCTCCGGGCCAGCGGATAAAAACTGGTTTACAAGTTTTATGAGTCCACACCGAGCTGCTCTGCGGCGGCAGGGCCAAACGCATACCTGCCTGCAGGAATGGCCGCGGCCTGGGCTGGATTCCGCCCATCAAAGAGAGCCTTCATAAAAGGAAAGGGAAAGGGAAAAAAAAAAAAAAAAAGGGGGAGAGGCAGAAACGGGGAAAGGAAAGGAAAATTCCAAATTGAAAACAGAAGGAAAATTCTCTTTGAAAGAAACATTCCGATGCACAAAGGTCACAGCAAATCTGGCTGGCCTGCCTTAGGAATAACAAAAACCCCCGAGTTTTCACAGCCAACAAATAACCCCTTTCCCTCCCAAACATTCATACTCCTGAACCCACGTGATTTTTAAGCCAGTCTTTCAACCAGCGTCCAGAAGCCCAGACTGTTTGAACAGCCCATATCTCGCAAAGCTTTTATTTGCCTTCTGGGTCTTTTTTTTTTTTTTTTTAAGCCCTTGGGTTTGCCATTTGTTTGCAGGGTGAAGCCGAGGGTGCGCACGCGGCTCCTGCAGACTCCCCGGGGCCGGATCCAGCCGCGTCGGCTTCGGTCGAGCCACGGGTACGTGGCTGCCGATGGCTTGYGCTGCTCCGGCGAGGGGTCCCACCTGCTTCCCCCCTCTTCTCCCTGCAATACCTCGGGGAGAAGCAATTTTGCTCCCTTGCATGGATTTCTTACTGCTTCGGCCCTGGTGGGACRGCGTGGCACGAGTCTGCCGGGACCGGGATGGCCGATTTGCTATTTGTAGCCGACCAAAGTCCTGAAAAACCACTATTCCTCTGCCACCAAACGGTGCCACCGAGCTTGGAGCCTGGCGGTCACCCTGTCCCCTCTCTGTCACGGCAGTGTTGTAGCTCTTGGACATCTCTCCCTCTGGAAATGCTCCAGTGGGTTATTTGCCCACTGCCGGGCTGTGGCAGGCGTGGGAAGGGGATTTCTCCCGCCCGCAGCCCCCGGCAGCTCTGCCCTTTGGCAGCGCCTCAAAGGTGCATTTCCAAGGCCATTTGGGCTGCCGAACTTGAACTTACTCAATCTCTCCCCCAGCAGCTCTCTGAGCTCTCACCGACCCGACGGGAGATCGGCTGCTGGGAACGTCTCAGGGCAGACCCCCATAAAGCACCCCGAGTATTTCCTATATTCACGTGAAGTGGAAAAACTTCTATTTGGGAAAGAAATATAAGTTTTCTTCCCCTCGGCACTACTTCTGTTTGGGAAAGCAGCCCCCTCCCCTCAGTGCTATTTCTGCAGTGATTTTCTGGGGTGTCTTTCTGGGTGTCTCCAGCCTCCCACGCACCGATGCTCGCTCCCACCCCTCCGCGTGGTTTTCGGGGCACGGGCAGGGCTACCCCAGCACCCTGCAAGCTGCAAAAACAGCCTTCTATCTACTTAATATTCACCATGCCACAGTTATCCCAGGCATCCCCTAAAGCCAGCGAGTGCTTTATATACGCTCCGGCTGCTGTTGTGTACCAGAGCCTGCGGCACAGCTGCCCTGGGAGCTCACGCGTGTCCCACCTCCCACTCCCACGCAGCCTTAACCCTTTCTTTGCCAGGCAATACGTGCCTTATCCCCCTGCTCCCACTCGGGATCCCCACAGGGGACGCGCGTCCCCCGTGGGGACGAGCACACCCTTAACCCCTCCTTTGCAAGGCAATACATGCCTTAACCCCACTGCTGCTCCCCCCGCACCCACTCGAGACCCCCGTGGGTGGGTGCATCCACTCACCTGCGGTGCAGCAGCTCCCACGGCAGCCGGTGGCCTGGGCACGGCAGCGGGGACCCCGTCCGCCCGGGGCGGGGACGGGGCGGGGACGGTGGGGACCGGCGCTGGGGAGCTGCTGGCGGCAGCTGGGATCTCARCAGAAAAAATTTTCCTGCGGGTTGTGGGTGAATCACCTCCTGTTTGCTCGACTGGCTTCACGGCTTAAAGCAACAGGAAAGAAAAAGGCGTGTTTTAATGCTGAAATTCTGGTCTGCTGTGCGGTGCTGCTGGGAGAAAGAGAGAAGAGAAGAAAAGAAGAGAAGAGAAAAGAGAAGAGAAGAGAAGAGAAGAGAAGAGAAGAGAAGAGAAGAAGAGAAGAGAAGAGAAGAGAAGAGAAGAGAAGAGAAGAGAAGAGAAGAGAAGNAGAGAAGAGAAGAGAAGAGAAGAGAAGAGAAGAGAAGAGAAGAGAAGAGAAGAGAAGAGAAGAGAAGAGAAGAGAAGAGAAGAGAAGAGAAGAGAGAGAAGGAGGAAGAGAAAGAGAAGAGAGAATATTTCAGTTGGAAAGGATATACAATGATCACCTCATCCTACTGCCTGACCAATTCAGGGTTGACCAAAGGTTATTAAGGGACACACACTTTAACTGGTGTCATTAAAGACATAGAAACTATTTCTTTAAGGCAGCAGCTGAACTAAACGGCTTAGCTACTACTGCAGCTGATACCAAAAAAAAAGGCAAAAATCTGTTGAGTTAGGTTTTAATGAATTTTAGTATAATTCTTTCGAGTTCATCTCTGCTTATCTAAAAGATTGGGCTTCAAAAGAGSGCAGCCTCCTCTCTACTGGGGCACCAGCCTGGATTTTAGCATCCTTCAGCTTCGTATAATATTTGTCACGGGGATTCAGACCAAACCTAAGTGTGCAAAAATGCCGTAGGCTGATGGGAGATGCCAGGGATGCCCGATGGAGCGGCCCCCGCGGGATGCTCCATTTGGGGAAATCCTTAAACAGGGAGTGCTGCTTCACTTGCCTTTCACAGCACCCAAACCTCACCGCAGTAAGCAGACACTGCGATATTTTTGGGGATGTTGTAGGGCAAAGGGACATGGAGAGGGATTTAAACCAGTGATGTTGAAGGATCCCTGATAGATCGCATGAGTATCTGGAGCTTCCTGAGCCTGTAACACAAGCAGGAGGAGATCACTGCGCTTCAGAACAAACCTTCAAGTCCTTGCTCCWGCATCTGTCTAAAACACAGCCCTTCTGAGAGCATATTAATCAAGAGGTGCACGTGTGCAGAGCACGTGTTCATAAAGTCGATTAAGTTGACACGCACTAAGTGTTTTTAAGCAGGTACCAGTGGCTTCTGCCTTCCCCGATAAGGCTGTGTTAACTTTAGTGCATCGCTTTTTCCCTTCCTCCCCAAGACCCCTGGAAAAGTCTTTGGCAAGAGATTATTTTCATGAAAAACCTGTACTGCTGTTTTCAGGATTTCACTCAAAGGCTCCAAACCTTTACAGAAGAGGTTTGCCTGTTTTTTTCCAGTTCCAATGCCRTAAGCTTTGCGCTTCCAGCTATGCAACAGATACACGGCGTTAAAAAAACGCTTGACCAAAAGCGAAAACGCGAATCAAAACCTGAGCTAATTTCTTCACTTAAATAAACCAAGCAGCAGCGAGGACGACGAGTGAGCGTCCCTTCRACACTCCCGGGCTGGGTGCTGCGAGCCCTTTGCACGCAAGAGCTGGGAACGTCCGCGGTTCACTTCGCTCCACTTCATCTGAGTCATCCCGTGGTGACTCACGTGGTCAGACACGGAGATGTGGCAACCCTCGTTTCCGAGCTTTGCCTCTCGGGATGGAGACAAGAGAGCGGCTGGGTTTATAGCCGGAGCACTAAGCCAGCAAGGCAGCGCGCGAACGCCCCGGCTCTGCAGGAGACGTAAGTCACGGCCATCGCGGCTCTCGCTCGCGGCGTTGYAACACCTTGTGATGCACGGCCCCGCAACCTGGGGCTGGCTGCTCTTCAAAAGCGGGTCAAAAACCAGTCATTTCTCAAAAATAGGCATATGCTTGGGGTTTGGATTTTTTTTTATTTTTAAGCACCCATAAGTATCCTGTTTGCTTTAGAGACTCTTAATGTCAAATGCAACCCTGCTTGCTACCACGTACAATTTAAAGCCCCGAATTGCAAACCCCAGGGGTGGGAGAGACGGAGGACCCGGGCAGGTGGCTCGGCCGTCAGGTCGCACCGTTTCTTAGGGATCTACTCTCTGACGTGCCCTTYGCTGTGGCCAAACACACTCTCTAAACACAATTTACTTTCCCCCTTTTAAAATGCCCAGCATTTATCTGCTAGCATGCAAGTGCCAAGTGATATTTAACGGCAACCCAGCAATAAGGCAGAGATGAGCTAATTAGCTCAATTCCACAAYGGGCTCAGGGTCGGTCCAGGAGTGGGAGTAACTCACCCACCAGCTCTGGGTCCCCAAGACACTCAGGCACCGTTAGACTATACAGCACATACATTATTAAACATTTCCCTCTAACAACAACCTTCGGCAGGCTGCTCTGCAATAGTTTCAAAGGGCCRCCGTCCTGAGTGCTGTTTATTGAGGGCCTTGCCTGCATTGCGTTACAGCAATGTTTCTGCTAATTAACTACATACCGTGGTAGTTTAAAAGAAGCTGTTTAAGCTGAAGAACTGCACGAGACCAAGTAGATTAAAAATTAATTAACGGAGGCTGGATGCTAGGAGCCAGGAGAGCGAGCAGAGGCGATGGGAGAGCAGGGGGCTGGAGCAGCAGCCACCTCGTGCCCCGCAGGGGCAGGGACCGGAGGAGGTGGCCGGCTGTGCCACGCCAGCGGCGCTGGCAGCCCCTGTCCTCTGCAGGAGAGCGGCAGGAGAATGCTGCGTTGGGTTGCTTCAGGCTTGAGGGTTGGTTTGTTTCGAAGCACAGTTTAAATATATATATATATATATATATTTATACATAAAATATATATATACACACATAAAAATATATATACACACATAAAAATATATATACACACATAAAAATATATATAGAAATGACAGCTTGCAGTTACAACTCAGAATGATCAACCCTTTACTTGGTCCCAGTACGTTTTACTCTACGCTGACTTATGTCAGGAGTTAATGTCTTCTGCATCTTCTATTCTTGTGGATACCGAGTCTCCCAGAGGCAAAAGACCCCACCCCAATGGGCGATCTATCTCTGTAAAGTTAAATAACTTCAAAGCAGTAATTTCAAACCGCTTATTGGAAATGAATAAACAGAAAGCTGCTTCTCTCTTGTCTTCTTGAYGGTAAATTAGTGGGAAGGAAATCAATCTAGAGGGCAAGAAGCYCGATGGCACAAGAGATCCGCTCCCCTTTACAGAGCAGAACAACGCGCACCCGCATGATTTTCTCAGTCTCCTGATTCCTGTGGCCCGACTCGTGCGTGGGGTTGGCAGCAACCATCACGTGCAGCGTTTGGGCTGCAGATCTACCACCAAGGCCGTGCCCGGCGCAATCCMAAGCTGCTAAATTCAACCATCATCTCTCCTTCCTCCCCCTGCAACCTCCCAGGCCGGGGAACGGGAACCGCGACGTCGTCACCTCCTTTGTCTCAGACAGAGGAATGAGGTTCTGAGTGCCACAAATGCCTTTGCGGAGCCCCACGTTGCACCTCCCCGAGTCCCCTCCGACTCTCCACCTCTCCGCAGCGATAAAAAATGGCATCACAGCACAAGCAGGCAATGGGACTCTCCTCCGTGGCCTGCCAGGCTTATGCCATATCCTCCCAGGACTTCCAAAAACAGCCTCTTGCAGAGAATTGAGCAGCCCCACTCCTCCTCGCACAGCCCTTTTTGGGGAGAYGGCCCATTCGAGAGCTTCCTTGGCKGCATTACATYGCCTTGCTCTAGCCCTAGTGAAAAATTCAATGCGGAGGGAGGTTGAGAACTTCAAGAAYTCAAGTTTGATGGTCAAGAAAGCAAAAGCAGCAGATCAAGAGCACCGATGCTCGCAGCACCATCCCTGCTGCTCACATGTACCTTCTCAYGTACGAGCAAGTCTGGACTTGCTCTCTTTTTCCTCTAGCAGCTCCCTTTTATTCTCTCTTTAYAAAGCACAAAGCAAAACTCCTGCCTTTGCAGCTTCCTTCTCCTAGAAAACAGGGTACCGGTGCGAAATTGCAGCTCCTYCAGTTCCCTCCTGCTCTGACAGTGCCAGGAGAACGGCAGGTCCACCCCCAGAAAGCTTCGCACAGCTTCTRACGCTGACGCTGTAGATGAGCAAAACCATGCTACGGTTTGAAGCTTTTATATTATTRAAGATGAATAAATGAGAAGCACTTTGCGCTTGACGTGCCGATCCGAGCATTAAGTTGCTTTCCAAGCACTGAATGACTCTTGTAGCAATTCGTGTCAATAGAGATTAACAAAAGTCTTCAAAACCCCCCTGGCTTCAAACTTAACAGTAACTACCTCCTCCTCCTCCTCCTCCTCCTCCTCCGCCGCACCAAGCTCTGTGCAGCACGCTGCCCGGGGGCCCTCAAGGAAGGTCCTTCGTCCTAACGTTATTAAATCATAGAATCATAGAATCATTAAGGTTGGAAAAGACCTCTAAGATCATCGAGTCCAACCATCAACCCAGTACCCATGCCCACTAAACCAYGTCCCGAAGCACCTCATCCACACGTTTTTTGAACACCTCCAGGGATGGTGACTCCACCACTTCCCTGGGCAGCCTGTGCCAATGCCTGACTACCCTTTCAGTGAARAAATTTTTCCTAATATCCAATCTAAACCTCCCCTGGYGCAACTTGAGGCCATTTCCTCTCATCCTATCACTTGTTACTTGGGAGAAGAGACCRACMCCCRYCTCTCTACAGCCTCCTTTCAGGTAGTTGTAGAGAGCGATAAGGTCTCCCCTCAGCCTCCTCTTCTCCAGGCTAAACMMCCCCAGCTCCCTCAGCYGCTCCTCATMAGACCTGTGCTCCAGACCCTTCACCAGCCTCGTCGCCCKTCTCTGGACACRCTCCAGCACCTCAATGTCCTTCTTGTAGTGAGGGGCCCAAAACTGAACACAGGATTCGAGGTGCGGCCTCACCAGTGCCGAGTACAGGGGCACGATCMCCTCCCTGCTCCTGCTGGCCACACTATTCCTGAYACAGGCCAGGATGCCGTTGGCCTTCTTGGCCACCTGGGCACACTGCCGGCTCGTGTTCAGCCRGCCGTAACGGGGTGAGAAATCCCTGCAGCAATCCCAAATGCCTGYGCAGACGGGGTGAAAGACCCCCCGTGGCTTGTTGCCATCAAAAAGACGAGGTCTTTTCTTGGCCATGCTCTGTGTTTGCCCAAACACGCAGCCAACTCATTCAACCTTACAGAAAACTAATCCAGCCTAAAAAGCCGAAAGGAATAGTGCTGTGCTGCAGGAAGGGGTGGAATCGGTTTAAACCTACCCCTACCCCCACCAAAGCCAGGGTGGGACCCTGTCGTCTCCTTGGGTGTAGCACCAGGAGATCCAGGAGGCAGGTGAAGGGCTCACACAGCCAACCTGGCCCCGGGGGCTTCTTCCCTCCAGCTGGCCCAGACACAGCTTTGCCCCCAGAAAGATGCTCGATACGGAGAACAAAAGCCCCATGTGATACTGCACTGAACATACCGGGTCGGATAAAAAATGTGAAGGCTAAAGAAAGACAGGACAGTTCAGCCTGGTCCAGCAGAAAGGCAGCTGCAATACTGACCACTCTGACGAATTTACTTTAAAAGAACTTTATTACAATGGCAATTTGTGGCTTTTACTGTAGCTCAGGAAACCAGAAAAGATGGGAAAGGGAAGAGCTTTGTAAGAGTCCCGAGGTTAGCAGACTTTTCTTGTTTGCTGCACTGCTTTTGACACTAGATTTTTGCAGAGCACAGAAATTCATTCTCCTGTGAAACCTTACACTGAACAGGGCTGGGATTTAAATCGCGTGTACAGCGTTTGTCTTCTTCCTGTACAAGTCAAACCCTCGTCCTAAGTCACTAAAATGTTGCTGGTTCYCCCCATTTTTTATCAAGTTCGATGCTAAAAATAATAAAAATACCAGATGCAGCCTTCTCTGCCAGGGAGGATTTGCCCAGGAGAGACGGGCCAGGAGGGCTCGGAGCAGCACCACTGCCCTCTGCTGATGGCAGGACGGTGGATGTGCAGCCACCACCTCGGAGAGCAAAAAAACCGAGGGACCACATCAGGCTTTGCTTTTACACAACAGTCGTGAGCTCGTTTTTCCAGCATCTGATTTTGCTTTGAACCACAGACGCTCTCTTTTTAGCACCCACTTACCCTGGCAGCCCGTACAGACCAGCAGGAGAGCATCAAGAGGAGGAGGATGGCACCTACCGATGCGACCATCCCCATATTCCAGGCTACGCGCCGTTGCTCACGCTCGGCTTTCCAGGAAAACGGGGACAGCATCAAGGTTGAAATGCCAACGTGAAAGCGTGAAGTGGAAGCTGCTAAGACTTCGAAGTGCCTGTATTAAAAAGCTTTCAGGATAATCAACTCTGACGGTGTCACCTTGAGGAGCGCCAACCAACTCCAGCTTTACACAGCCCAACACGCAGCGAGAACAAGCACCAGGATATTAAAGCATTAATTCTTCCCACTTCTAAGCAAATTTAAAATAGGATATTCTGCCACCTTCTCTGTGCTGGAGGGGGTTGCCCTATAACTGAAGGGAATCCAGGCAAATTAGAAAGCACAGGATTCAAAACCCCTTTGAACAATTTCTATCATACAAAGCGCTATAAAAAGCTTTTCACATCATGCAAATTAAGCACATTCTTGTGAAAAGGCACCATAATACAGTTTTACTTTTCATTATCSTTTAACAGCTTAACAAAACAGAGTATCCTGACAGATCACCCCTTGTTAGAATGTACTGGCTTCCCACCAGACGCCATARATCTACCCCAGAAAAACACTGCATTAATTAGCCAGAATAAACCCAAGAAGTCACAAATGAAATCTGCAGTCATTTGTCACCTTCTGAATTCATTTAAAGAAGGGACAAATTCCATGTTTGCTTTTAATCAGACATGAAGCAGCGAATTTCTTGAGAGTCATGGGGTGATTCTGGTGGGAAGGGACATCAGGAGGTTCCTAATCCCTGCTCGGAGCAGGGCCAGCACTGAGCTCAGCCCAGGCTGCTCAGAGCTTTATCCAGGCCGGCCTTGAAGACCTCCGAGGATAGAGACCTCTTTGGGCAACCCGCTCCAACACCTGACTGTCCTCATGCTGAAGAAGTTTCTCCTTGTTGCTGGTCCGACTCTCTCGCTTAAACTCAGGCCATCATCCAGTTTTGCGGCAACACAARCCGGTGTTTGCTTTAGAATATGGTCTCCACCACCAGCAGGAGGTTTTCCTCTTTAAACCTAAACTAGAAATAATTCCCCCCATTTCACACTGACGATGCCAGCTCCAGCCTAAATGTCACTCAGAAACAGCTAGTAACAGGATAAGGCACAGCAGGGTACCCGACTTCTACCCAACCTCCGCCCAAGATCCAACCTTTAATAATTTAAATAGCTCATCCTCCCTAGAATCCCTCTCTAGCTCACAGAAACGAGTTCTTCTGCAGAGCATGAAACGAAATGGAGACCTTATCGCTCTCTACAACTACCTGAAAGGAGGGTGTAGCGAGGTGGGGGTTGGTCTCTTCTCCCAAGTAACAAGCGATGGGATGAGAGGAAATGGCCTCAAGTTGCGCCAGGGGAGGTTTAAATTGGATATTGGGAAAAATTTCTTCACCGAAAGGGTTGTCAAGCATTGGCACAGGCTGCCCAGGGAAGTGGTGGAGTCACCATCACTGGAGGCGTTCAAAAACGTGTGGATGTGGCACTTCACGACATGGTTTAATGGGCATGTGTGCTGGGTTGATGGTTGGACTCGATGATCTTAAAGGTCTTTTCCAACCTTAATGATTCCATGATTCTATGTTTATGGCGGACATGTGCTCCAGCTCCTCTTCTGGATGAGCTTTCTCCCACTGACAAACAGCCGACTACAAGCGTCTCCTCACCGAGCCCACGGTCCCATTGGCACTGCTCCCCGCAGCAGCACTGGCTTTTCGCTCTGCCCCATTCAGCAGAACACTTTGTGGGATGCACATGGGGTTATATCAGAGAAGTTCTCTGGTTTAAAGATAACTGGGGTGGTGGCAGAGGGAAGAGGGGGGAAGAGATAGGGAGATGTGTATTAAGCCATCATTACTGCCAAGCGAAACAAATTCCGTGATTGATGGCACAGCTTGACGCAAGAGTTTAAGGGTTAAGCGCTACAAGGATTCCCTCCCCTAATCAGCACAAGAACATGAATCTGCAAGAGCAGGTAAAATCTTGTGCAGACAACAGAACTAGGACCTGAACTGAAACCCAAAGGCGTGCCAGCCGACTTCCCAGCACGGCCCTTCCCTGCTGAGTGTCATGAGAAAGTTGGAAGGACAGAACCACAGGTATTGCTATTTTATCTCTCAATCTCTCATTTAACAGGGAGGGTACCCTTTGGAAAGCGATCCTACAGAACTGAAGYGTTTGAGGTATTACACTGACTATCCCTTATCTAGGTGTAACTTAACTTTACCGTAACTTATGAGCTGCTGCGCAGAGGATACAAAGTCCCCATCCTTCTGTCTCCWGTCATGAAATGGGTCAACTTGAACAATCAGCAGATCTCTGAAACAACAGGACCTGCTTTCAACAGCACACTGCCTCGGTGCACACAGCTTTTAACGTCGGATGTCCCACACGCCTGAGAGATTCTGCAGGCAAGAGGGACCAAAAAAAGAAAATTTTACCTTGCCGTTATCAGCTTAACGGGTGTGTGGACACACATGCGCATTTTTACACCCAGTTAGCTCAAACTCCGCTGAATTGTGAGGGCAGAGGAGAAGTTATAGTTGATCCTCCCACTACAACTACCTTGGAAATGTATTTRGGAAAACCGGATCCAAGAGGAAGCGAGGCACGCAAACGCCACGTCTATCTAGCCCYTACCCCTCTCCAGACCACGACCTTTAGTGCCGCAACCCCTGCCCCCCGCTGTGGGTACCTCCCGTCACTACTCCCAACGTCGCAAATACCCGCAGCCACCCTCGGAGCACGCCCCGATCCAAGTCCACTCGAGATCGTTCTCTWGATGTCTCATTGCGTAACGCAGTGACAGCTAACCCTGCAGCACGTACTCGTTGGTTAGAAGCTTATATTAAAAGTCGAAACTTGCATTTCTTGATTTGCAGACGACACTTAACATACCGATCTATTACGTGCCTGGTGAATAACGGCTGTTTGAAGTGTCTGGAATTGCATTCTAATAATTGGAATTTTGTGCTGAACTTCAGAAACAGGAAAGCCACTATTAAGAAAAACACGTATGAAAAGTTTCGTCCTTACTCAGATCCCCAAGGGCTCTTACTACACAGGGACTAAGGACAACCTTCCTATCAACGTCCCACCCTTTGGACAKCGTGGAGGCAGTTTTAAACAGGCTGGGCAGCGAATCAACGCCTGTGCACAGAAATGGGTCTGAACTCGCCTGGAGAGAGGGCAGGCCRGAACCAACACCTCCTACGGCGTTGAACTAACCATGCACATACTCACCACTTCTGCAAGACCCCTGGGAYAGTTTTTCAAAGCTAAATACTCCCCTAAGAATTATGTAGAGAAGTATCACTTGTCAGATGCCCCCTCCCCCCAAATTCAATTGAAGGCTTTTTGGGTCTGCAGGGCAGCGAGCAATTAACSTATTTGATCAGCATACCCGTGTCCTCATCCCCACCGATGCAAAAGGCAACTCACTGGAGGGAGCCAGAGGAGCAGGCAATCCCGTAGCTGAACACTGCCAGGACAAAGCATCGGCCAGGCATTGTATTGTTCTATTAACAGAGCCAAGGGTTACRTTCAGGGCACACGGGCTAAGAGCAGCTTGTTTTCTAAGCCTTCGAGTGGCTAAATATCTTTTTTGTTTCCACTCTTTGCCGCTCGCTGCTGCCATTTTTACCTTCCTGAAGGGGTGAAGGTGTGAACAAAGGTAGCAGCATTGGCCCGCTCAGTGTGAACCGTTCCGCAAGCCACTGTATGCACGAAGAATGTAAATGTAGTGATGAGAGATGCCCAAACTTTGCAGTTCACACTGCTGCCAAGCCCTGGAGTTTCTTACTGTAATCCACCTTATCCCATCAAACTCCTGGTAAGCATATAAAAACCTTTGTGGTTTGTGGGTCACTTACCACATCCACATGTGTCAATCTAGGATAGGAATTGTTCAGAGCCAGGGAAAAAACCCCACACCACACTCTTCACAGGTAAAAAAAATAAGCCCCGCTCCTCCTCTAGAACGAGCAAGATCRGATCTTTTTTCTCTTAATTACAAGGCAGTTTGTGAACCGGCAGTACCTGAGGCTGATGTGCTACAATACAGCAACGATTGCATCCACACTTAATATGCCTTATGCACAGGCTGCAAAAATCACAAAAGGAAGAGGAAAAACACTCACAGAAGTCAAGTAATTCTGATTTTATATTCAGTCTTTGCAAATCAAGGATGTCCTATTTTTACTATTCATTCAAGGCAAAAGTCTACACAAGCATGTCAAAAACAGTAATTGAAAAACAGTAAACACAACAGTCTTGAAAATACGTTTAATGTCTAATCTTATACAAAAGTGACAGCATTTTCAAAAAAATATCAAATCCTGTATTTATAGCTTCTCACTATCATACAGCAATATTTGTTTCATCTAAAGAAAATACAGCAGCAGGTGATAATCTATACTTTAAAGATGTGATTGCTTATATTTCATATTGTAAACAAATGCAGTATGTCAATCTCAAAGCACAAGTCAAAACGAACTTCTCAGCAATTTAACTCAAATGATGCATAGAAATGTACAAATTCCATTGCAAAAGCTTCAGGCCAGAAGTTGCTCACACTTGACATAACATGTGATAAAGTTACTACACGGTATATAGTGACAACTTGAGTTTTTACACAATAGATTAACAGGTATACCCTTTTCACTGCTATGCAAAGAACTTTGCTCACAAAAACAAAGGGGTTATGAAACAGTTTTCATGACCTCAAGAAATACGAATATACATTGAAAAACATCCCATATATATTGAATTTTAGCCTAAATGTTCCAGTAATAAATCCTGCCTATTTCAGGAAGAACCTAGAAGTCTAGTTACTTTTACAAATCCCCTTTCCAAAAATCATTACTTGCTACGTTTGCTTTATCCTCTCCTACCTCTTCCCATTCCCTGCAAAGACATATGGCCAGTGCAATTCCAAACTGGAGTGCTGCTACCGCATGATCCATTCATTTGGAATAAATGTTTTTTTTCATTACATTGATTTATAATCTAAGGCTGCAGGTATCAAAAAAGCACTTGAGCAAATGTAGTCAGTGTTCTCCAATGTTAATTTTTAATTAGCCTTGCCAAGATCTAAGCCAAGTCTCTTTGGGGGGCAACTGGGGCTTGTTTAAGGTTAGTGAAGAGAAGTTGCACTTTTGGTTCTTATTTCTAGGGTTACAGATGCTAGGTTTTAAGCTGAAATGTTAAGTATTTTTGTTCAACTCCAGTATTGTCTTCCTAAAAAAAAATAATACATACATACACCTTTGCTATTAGCTTTCACGACATTAGATTAAAACAGCCATGGCTAAGCTGACCGCTTTCTTCTGCAAAAATATTGCAGGACTTTGCCATAAAGGCTAAGACTACTAACAAGCATCACCACCAGGTCACCCCATTTGTTTTTAAGAATTCCATCACAGGCATGCAGGAAGCCACGAGAAAGTACTGGAAGAGAATTAACTCGCTTTCACAGTTCCATGATACAAAGACTCCCTAATGAGCTACCATGTTAAGCAAAATTTGTTCCTAATTCTACCTACAGAGGCTAAGTTAGGACATCCCCAGGTGGGGATGAAACAAACGGTCCATGGTCAAAGTCTAGGCTACGAAGTACCACAAAGAGTGCCAGAACTCCYCACCGACACACGGCTGCGTGTCTTGGTAACGCTAAGCTAGCATTGCGGCAAACCCCTTGCATGCTCTTTGCACAGATATGGCAAGAATATGAAAACTTACTGCAGTGCCCCTTCAGAGGGGGGACAGCTACACAGCAGTGCACAGGCTTTTACACATTCAATTACTCCCTAATTACACTTACTCAGTGAGGTATGCAGACACCTAGCTGAGAACAGAGGACTTCCCCCCGTTACAATATTCAGCGGAGCCCTAATGAGACCTCCTCGTTCTCAACTCTGGCAATAAGAATCTTTGTAGCTGACAGAACTAAATGCCATGCCAAAAACTGCCGGGAAGGGAATTCTCAGGTTGGGKTTTTTTTGATCTTTTAAGCTCAAGTTCAGTTTCTAGGGACTCTGAAAAAGTCTGCCGAGTTTACACAACTCGGTAGCAAAGTCAAATTTTAAATGACTAGAACCCAGGTTAGAAATAGGGAAGTACCTTACCTAAGTGGGAATCAGTTTCTCTTTACATAGACCAAGCCAAACTTCCAACCACCACAGAATGAGAACTGGCAAAATGATGTCCTCATTTGCATGCATAAAACTCACATTTGTTGATTCAAAGTTAACTGCACATCCAGGTTATTTAATTTGCACATAAATGCCTGTTYGTGAACACGAACAGTGTGCTGACAAGTCAGACCAAGTATTTCAAATGCGTATCTTCTCTTCCGTAGTCCCAGACTGAGCAATTGTTTTGAGTATATACAAAATGCTGAGAAAACCTTCAAGTTCACATGCTCTGTCTCTTTAGTTTGAATTACTGTAGCATGTTCAAAAATTTCTTGACAAAAATCTTGAAACACTTTTTATTGACAGTTTAGAATAACCTGAAAATAGACAAAATATGACTATCCATCCATTCAGTGACCAGCACAAGTCTGGCAACAAGACTTAAAGCATTCATGGAAATTTAAGAATTAACATTTTTAAGTCCTTGGGCCTGATTCTTTATCATCCTTACTTGGCGACTCCCATTTTTCCAAGGAATACTTGCCAACGTAAGAACCACAGATGTTAGTTTTATTTCTGCTCTTCGTAATTCATTTTATTAAACCAAACAATTATGCCAGCATATGAGCAAGGTAAATTTATGCAAACTGCTCCTTCATACCTCAAATGCACATACAAGAGGCAAGTATTCTTCATAGCCCCAAACGTTACTGAAACAAAAACTCTAAAAATCTCTGTAAGTAGTGGATGAAGGTGGAAAGCTACAGTATTTTGTTGCCCAGAATGTATTCAACGGTAAGGCTGCAAGAGACAATAATTCATGGTCAATACAGGCTTTTCACAAAGCAGTTAATTCACAGTTACAAAAATTCGTAATTAAAAACAAATTCATCCWTATAATTTGTTATTCCCTCCCTACTTGCCCTAGAGGCAATCTCTCTAGATTACAGAGACTAGAATATTTCCTCTTTCAGAAATTATTACAAGGTTTTCCRCCCTTTTTTGCCTTTTAGAGAAGACTCTCCAAGTAGTGGAAGACCACTATAATGTGATGCTTAGACACACTCCAACTTGATATAATTTCACCATCCTAGTACATTTAGTTAAGCATTTAAGACGTCGGCTATTATTCCACTCACTACAGAAATAAGACGGATATGCTGAAATTCCTTACCCGCACTACTAGGTCTTATGCTACTGAATTTCCACAYTTAAAAGTGTAACATTTCAGAGTAATTCAAGACCAAAATCAAATACTCACATGGGGACCACCAGGCATTGACGGAGCACCAGCAGGACCAGATGGCACTTGAAAAGGATTAGGGGGCGTAGGATATAGTCCTGGAGCTGGATATGATCCTGTGGGTGGAGGGAATGGACCTGGCGGTGAAGGTCCCCATGTTCCAGGTGGGACCGTACCCCATGGTACTGTTGGCGCAGCCCCTGGAGTCTGGGTAGGAGCGGAATATGGCCCTGGGGGTGGATATGGCATGCTAGGTGCAGGATACTGCCCTCCCATTGTTGGTCCCCATGCTCCAGAGGGCATGGATCCCCATGGCCCAACAGGAGCAGGAGGTGCAGCTGGCTCTGTTGGACCACCATAAGGTCTTGGAAGCTCTGGAAAGGGCATATTTGGTGGAGGATACTGCCCTGGTGGGACAGGACCTGGCACAGTTGGGGGTGGATATGGACCACCAGGAGGAGGGCAAGAGGGTCCAGTAGGAGGAGGAGGAAATGGAGCAGGCGGTCCGGGGGGCATTGAAGGATACATTCCTGTTGGTGGAGGTCCGAATGGCACGCTGGAAGCGGACGTATTTGGTGGCAGTCCGGTTGGAGCCGTAGGGGGAGCGCTGGGGTTGTTCCAAGGATTTGAAGCTGGCCAACCCTGCGGTGGCTGACCAGGCTGTTGACCAGGTTTTGTACTGCTCACTTTGGAGGTTTTAGCAGGCGACTGATCTGGTAAAGCATCTGCCAACTAAAAGACAAAGCATCAGTGAGAATGCAAAATGTCTACTGGACTTGGTAGCTGCAGACATTCACCCACTACACGTATATGTTTCAGTTGCCAAAATGGGAGGAAGAGAGCTCTTTGTTGCTGCGCACAGATGATTACATTCGTTTTTGTGCAGCTTCTATCATTAAGGTAGAAGAGGCATTCTGACATGCTGCTGTTAGAAAACCAAAGATAAAAGGCGACCTACCAGACATAGCAATAAGCAATTTCAGCGCAAATCCAGAAAGAAAAGATTTTCATAGATTTCCATTAYAGCTATTTTGACTCTATTAAAGCACGACTCCTTTGTTAATATCACAGCAGAAAAGAACCCACAAGGCACCTAGCAGCTTCATATGTTTAGTCCAGAGATTGCTACATCTACCCAAAAGGAAAACACCACAACTGCAATACAGAGGAAGTTGCCTCTCAACTGTAAGCTCCCCTTCTTCTTGAAAAAGAATGTCAACTTTTAGAATGAAGCAACACAACTGGCTGATCTTCAGGAAAGAAAAACTGTTACTTACCGAAAAATCATCAGTTCCAGACATTTTGCTGAAAAGTAAGGTAAGATAAAGTGAAATTTGTTGAAAATAATAAAAGTATTTCAAGCAAGAGTTCATGAGGCAAACTCTACGTTTGTCCCACTCAAACCACAGTAAGTGTTGAACTGGTAGTGCTTCTTAGCAGTGGCTTTGTGTTAATGACACTGACCCATACAGGTATGTGCTACCCAAATACTTGCCTCTTGATAAAAGTTCTCGCGAAAAGGGAAGTCTTCAGCCTCTACCTGTCTCATCTCACACAGGACCGACACATAATGTAAATGGGTCACATTACACTAAAAAAAAAATATTTCAAATATTCACACCGAGTAGGCAGCCCACCCAGACAGTGATGACTGTAAAGTATTCAGGGTCTTTTCTRAACTGGGACTCAGAAAAGTTATGGCAGGCTGCTTGCAGGTGAAGTTAATGCACCTAAACCAAAACATAATTAAATCCCCACGCAGATCTTATTGTTGGAAATAAAGGAACTAYAGTTTGCTGATGCTTTAACCTCCAATTATTTCAGAGCATACTAAAGGTAGCTGATGCTCTTATTTACATTCACTGACTCCAGCTAGCTCGCCTTAACTGAAAGTAGGTATGGCAAAGGTGTCATTAAYGCATACCTAACTTCTAACCTCTCAACACTTACAAGAAAAATTGAAAATGGGGACCAATGAGTCACATGCTATCTTTTCACAAAGGCAACTACTGCACTTGGAGCTTTCCAGAGCTTCACCACAATGAGAACTGACTGGCTTTGTCAACCTTTGTTAGCCATACAGAAGGGCAGCTGTCACAAACCTGAAGTTATACAACAAATACTGGCTAGAGGTGAAGAACTCTTGAAAGGATTCCCAAGAGCAGGTAAAATAGGTGGATATGCCCCAGCATGGCCAGAAGGTTTTAGGGGAGAGTGTAGGAGATGGAGAGGAACGTAAGAGGAGGAAAAATGCAAAATGTAAGTCAGGAGTTCAAATACTACTGCCAAGTTGACCTCCACAAAAAACAATCCTTGTTTTGCCTTGCTGATGGTGAAGACCTGACTTTTAACACAGAGACTGGCCTCAGGGACAGAGGTTTGTACAGATAGCCTATGACAAATAGGTTTATAAGCTCCATTAGATTATAAGTTACAGAATGCAAATAATGCACATATGAACTAGAGTCTTCTCTGAAACTGTATTGTAAGTTTATTACTATCTACACCATTTCCTAATCTTTAGTCAGTACTGGATCAGAACAAGGGGCCGTTTAGCTCGGCATCCCATTTTACCTTCAGCAATGACAGCAAGGAAGAACAAGAACAGGGATAACACTCACCCCAATACTTCAATGATTCCAAGCTCAGATACTTCCTAAGTTGTAAGGAATTTCTATGGAATAACAACCCTCAAAGAATTTCTTCTCCACAAACACGTCTAGATTCCCCGCTTGTACCTACAAGACCCATTGGTGAGGAACTCCACAGGGCTGCTGTTTGTTACACAAAACGGCAACTTTTTTCTTCTAAACCTGGATCTTACTAGATTCAGTTGTTGCTCCTTCGTTCTTGCAGCTGACGAAATCAGTAAATCTATTCTTATCCACTCTGCCTATGCTGCTCATTATTGTACACATTTTTACCGTTTTTTTAGCTGTTCCTTCTCCAGGCTGAGCTCCAGCTTATCTCATTGACCCTTCTGCARCAGCTATTCCATACCTTTGATTATTCCCACTGCCTCTCTTTGAGGCTTTTCCAATTCTTTGGTATCTTTTGAGATGAATGACAAGAACGAACCACACAAAATTCAAGATGTGGGATAGTCATTGATTTATACAGTTTCATAATTATGTTCTGGTTTGTCCTCTATTTCCTTCCTAATACTTCTTAATGTTTCATCCGCTTTTTGATCACTACGGAACTGACACTTTCGTGGCAATATTTCATTCCTCAGTGTTAAGGGTCAGCCCATCATTTTATGTATGAAATTATATGCACCACTCTACATTTATCTACTCTGAATTACATCACATTTATCAACATTGAATTATATCTGCCATTTTATTATCTAATCCTTACTTTCCTGAATGGCTTCATATCAACAAGACACTGCTCATCGCATTTCCCAAGTTACTTATGACCGCACCGAGCAACCCAGACCCCTGTGGAAACACAGTGAATTCTCAAGTTACACCTAATAATTTAAATAAACCTTTTAAGAAATACATATCTACATAGTGCCCTGGTGGAAGTCAGTGCCTAAATGYATGAATCCGAAGGTTTGTTAAAGCTCCAACATTAGCTTATAACAGCAGCAGTTCCTTCAAGTAAGTACAAATACCTGAATCTTTGTMCCAGACGAGATACACTGTTCAGATCAATGATCATTTGCTTGAAGTTGAGAAACCAACTCAACTGTATCAGGAAAGTGGTTTCTGCTCCCGTTATTAACAGCTCAGCTGTTCGAGAGACATCTACCAGAAAAAGCTCAATTTCTCTTCAATAGATAGCTCTTATGTTGAAAGAGTTTGTTAGTTTTTGCAATGAGCCATGCTCAATAATCATCAGAAGTTGGTATGTGCTTTTTACTGGCACTGTAGTTCAATTTACCTATACAGACACAGAAGCTATTTAATATAACCCACAAAATATAGGAAATCAATCATCAATATAGAGACAAGTACAAAAATAACTTTTTACATAAATGCGCATGTAAATGTATTCATAACGAAAAAAAAAMCCCACAGGTTAGCAGAAAACAACACCAAAACAGGCCAAGAGAATCATCCTTTCTTTAGGCTGATATAGAGATGGGATAAGACCAACTGAAAAACAGATCTACAAGAGATTGAAAAAAGCCCACGGAAGAAGTTAGAACATATGCTGCAAGGGAGAAAAGGAAGAGAGGAAACAAACCTAAAGGAAAACTCAGAAGAAAATCCCATCATCTGTCACAAAAGTGACAGAGAATAGTAAATTCGAGTCAAAGCAGTGGATGAATACAGTTGAAACAGGCCTGCTTACAAAATATCAACAAATATCCCCCATGTTTGTCAGCASATAACTTCAAAATATTTCTGTGCCATGAAAATTAAGGAAACAGTTATGCTACATAACTTATGAAAAAAAAAAGTGTAGTTAAGCATAGCTTTTAATGAGATTTATTGGCTTTTTTACTTTGGCAAGCAGACTAGAGCAACATTTGTTGGCAACATTTGGCATAACTGAGTCAATGCCAAGCATGTCAAGGATCGTCTTGCAGACAGGATGGCCTACTTCAGGGACGTTTTTTAAACATACAGTTAATCGCAGTACTGCCACCTTCATTTAATAAAAAAAGAAACTGAAATTACCGTTAGACACATTCAGACAACACATGAACTAATCTGTACTTAAATCTGGAATCTATATTCCATTCAAGTTGTTCAACACTGGTATAAAGAATTTCAATCAAAACCTGGCTGAAACATCAATTACATTTGTGAAAGTATTGCCCAAGGCATTCACATACTCACAAATTAGCCTCAGAGACACTGTCAGACAGAAGACCTCCAAGTAACTCCATTTTAGAGTCCCCACTGGTCACGTGTGGGCTCAAGATTTTAGAAAAATGTACTGAATGGTGCCTTGACTAGATTTTTAGAGTTGGTAGAGCTAACAAATGGACTCTCATTTTCTCTCGAACCTTTCCTAGAAGAGCACTGCACAAGCACTGATAAGAGCAGAGAAAAGCCGATTCATGCAACAGACGTCCATTTTACCACATTTAAACTCTACTTCAAATTATTCTTTCCTGGAGTTGAAGGGAAGAAAGAGTGAGTGGAAGAAGGAGGGTTCAGGAGTTTAAGTAATTTGGCAGGGAGCAGAAAGACCACAGAACTGGCAGCATTCAAACTGAAGCCCTGTTCGCATCCACTGTGCTGTAAGATAAGATTTCCTTTGTTTTCTGAAGGCTGCCGGCCCTGGAAACATCCCCTGCTTTCCAGAAGTGCAGATCCTGCCAGCTCCAGATCGGCTGGYCAGGGCACCACTTCTCAGCCACCTCTGAGAACACATATGGCCAGAAGCGAGAAACTAAAGCAAGGGAAAGAGAGAGATGACCCATGTCTGCAAAAAAAAGGCACCTAGGAGCAGAATGTCTCTCATTCTTTATCCTGAAGAGTGATGGGAGGGCATGGAGGACTTCCACCACACCTACCCAGAAACCATACACAGCAAAATCTTCAGACCACGGTCCAAGGCCTCCCAGACACCCACGAACTACTCTGGAGAATTAACGGCAGTTAGGTGAGACAAGCAAGCCTGCCGGGCTCCACGCGGCAGGCTGGAAGAAGGTTGAGAAGCACTCGGACACAGCACCGGGATGTTAATTCTACCAACAGCATTCAAGACAACCGGTGATTTTCAGAGAGGTCTGTGAAAACCCCGCTTCTGGRAGCACGGTGCTACGTGTGACATACTACATCTGTCAGCTTCCACAATAAAACAGCTCCACCGTGTTTTTTAAGCTCTAAACCCTCTCTGATCACATCCAGCCCAACTGAAACTGATGGATGTAGGAGCAATTTTTCCCATGCTCTTGCCTTTCCTGGCTTCTATCCATCACCAGTCCCTAGAGACCCCCATTAGAAAGAGCTGTCCAAAACACTTTTCCTTTCTTTTACTAAAGCTATCCAAACCTAAGCATCAACTGCTTTCTTTTTTTTTTTTTTTTTGAGTTGTATGACATTTTTCGAACACTTGATGTGCCAGATTTAGTTCCTGTCTCCAAGATCATCTTTCAAACACAGAAAAACGCGTTCTAGATGCAACAGGCTCTGCTGCATTTCCACTGGGTGGCATGGCTCTATCAGCAAAGAGGTTCTTTTGTCACTGTAACATGACTAATACCTACCAGCATAACCTCATCTACAACAAGATTTCTGCCCACATAAGTATAACTACCCAACATAGCTATACAGATAAAATGGAAGAGAGACCAAATCTTTGACAGCTTCTAAATGTTTTCTAAAATATGCAAATTTCTGCAGCTTCTACCTTCAGGCGTTAAGCATCAACATTTTCTAGCTGGCCTTTCCCTATCTTTAAGGCCTTCTCGGCAGCCRCACCGACGCACTTGCGTACCGTGCAATCGTTTAGTCTGACCTGCACATTTATTCATTGGGAGAATAAAGACAACTGGTAAACAGACTGACAGGGGAAAAAACAACAGTTACATCACTAGTAGCTACTTGAGATTTGGTGACTTTTTTGCCCCTTTCCGTGTCTGCCTTGACTGAAAAAAAGGAGGCAAATCAGATTTTTAGTTTTCAGGTTTTCAGATCTTCTTGGACAGATTTAATTAAGAGCGACAACCAAAATGCTGCACRTTAGTGCATCTGCTGTAAATTATCAACTACCAGAAAAAACAATTCCTGAAAATAGAGGTCTTATCAGTTTTCAAGACCTGTAAAATAGAAAGCCATAAGGAACTGTAATCTGTTCCAGTTTCCCACCCATGACAGGCCATTCAGTTTCACAGCTGCTGCCCCACCAAGAGCCGACCTAATCGCTTCAGATGGTCACCACACCACAAGCAGATGGTTCCACACCCGGCAAACATGTATCACTTCTGAGGTGGCTTGTTTGTGTGCCAGCTGTGACACAAAAACCAGTGGAGAACAGYGAGTCTCCACTGCTTAAAGACTACTCCTGTCCACACCATCCTACCCTGTGAATCTTGCAAAAGACCTATTAGTCCAGCAGCTCAGAATAACTAAAACGTATCTTCCATAGTTGCCTCTAAACTTTCTTGAGAGCTGTGGAGCYCATCCTAATTTTTAAAAGCATGCTTTATTCTCATTTATAGCTTTAGCTTCCAATTATCAATTCTCCAGAAGTCTTCCTGAACTGGCTGTAAATRCTATTTAAAGAATACCTGTGTTCTCCTCCTACCAAAGCTAGATACTCAGGAATTATCAGCTTAGTTATTTTTATTTGTTTTGGATGAAATGAACATACCGACCCCGAGTGTGACTATCAAACATCTTCACTGCAAGGTTATTGGTGTGTGTGTCCCTGCCAATAAAAACATCAAAACTGTGTGTCGTATTCCAGTTCTAGCCTCAACAGTGATGAGCAAAACCACACACCTTCCTGCTCCTTTACAAAGGCTCCTTTCCGGGATAACTGCTTTCCAGGATACAACCTCACTGCATGGATACTGCTGGCATCTTTCACATCTTGATTTGGCACTGTTAAAATGTACTTGAATGAACTCAAGTTTTAAGAATATCAAAAGTGCTTTCTAGGTCTGGCTTGATATTTACCACAAATTTTTGCATCAGCCACTGATCTCCACAGGTCTTTGGGAGGGTAGTTTCAGGGTGTGTCAGTTTTGTTTAAAATAAAAGCTACCTTTGTTCTTATATCCACTGACAATAAGGTTGAACAGCATCAGATCAACACTGTTTTCTATGGAATTCACCTAGAAACAAGCTGTCTCTCAAAAATAAAACCTGTCAGGTAAGTAGTTCTCTCCCCAAGCAATGTACCCTTTGATACTGCACAGTGCTGGCCTTCCCAGTAAGTCAGCTACCGTCAGTATATTAACATTTGATAAAATGAATCAACTTCTCATGAACGTTGATGTGCCTGAGACCTTCTTTAGTGAAGAACCTTTGAGTTAAACAGTCGCTTATATGCGACCCACATTCATTTACATATTCGCGTATCGATGACGACCATATAGCATAAACACAAGCCGACAAGCTATYTTACCCAGTCAAGGCACAGCAGCTACCACCGTTACACAGACTAAAACGGGATCCGCTACAAACGAACCTCCTTCGCTTWGCAGCCATCAGCGAAGCCAGCCCCACGTACCCGAAGGCGGCAGCAGCCATTAGGCCGCCACCGGCACCCCGAAGCGATACGCCCTCCCCAGGCGGCGGGYCTCCGAGCGGGGGGGAGGCTGCCTTCTGCCACTCACTCGACCCCCGGCACCACCCCTCCGCAGCTCGCCGGGGCTGGGGAGAGGCGCCGGCACCTCCCCGCCCGCCTCTCCCGGGGGTCTGAAGGGGGAAGAGCCCGCTGCGGCCCGGCGGTCCCCGGGGGCGGTGTGGGATGGAACCCCCCCTCCCTCCCTCCCTCCCTCCCACTCCCCAGCGGTCAGGCCCTCCCTCCCGCTGGCTGACGGCCGGGCCGGGCGGCAGAGCGCCGTTCCGGGCCGCCCCGCGGCGGCGGGTACCTGGGCGGGAGGAGCGCGGCGCGGCGCAGGCCAGGAGCGAGGCA
Organism: Oceanodroma leucorhoa; assembly: GCA_030449065.1. NCBI lineage: Eukaryota > Metazoa > Chordata > Aves > Procellariiformes > Oceanodroma > Oceanodroma leucorhoa. Next base: position 4,762,533 of record JASVER010000057.1, on the reverse strand, counting down.
GCAGGCGGCGGCCCGCAGCACCACCGCCACCCCGACGCCCAGGCGGAAGCGGAACTGCGTCACACGCCCCGCCCTCCCCACCGCCCGGAAGGTCACGCGCTTGGCCCCACCCCCCCGAGGAGCGCCGCGCCCCCTCTCCTCCCACATCGCCGCGGGCCACGTGACGAC
>JASVER010000057.1:4726670-4762280 GCA_030449065.1 Oceanodroma leucorhoa | reverse complement strand
CGCCGAGGGGCGGCTGCGGCGCTGACAGGATCCGCCCGGCGGGAGCGGCCCGGGGTGGGACAGGGCGCTCCCCCCGGCCCGGCAGCCGCCTCGGAGCACCGAGCGTCGGGAATACTTGGCAACATTCATTCCGTCGCCCGCCGAAGGGTGTTTTCAGCGGCGGGAGGGGGGGACCTGTAGCCCTTTGCGGTCTTGGCTGTCGGGTTTCCCTCTCAGCTAGCACAAAATCCCACCAAATTTTATTGGAAGTTACCCAAAATGTCCAGTTTTCACATTTCAGACCTAAAGGATGGGCGACGCACCTGAAAGCTTGGCAGGCTTTCTCGTAAGAGGTAACTACCTCTCCCCGCATACCTTCATATCCTCAGACCCTCGTGATAAGGAGGACTAAATATACAGCACCATTTCTCTGCCCTGCCCCTCCGAGCTATGGCACTAATCCTGCAAGCGTTTGCATATACAGATAATTCCGTTAAACTCGGCAGAAACRCAGGCGATGCCAAGCACATGCCGACGGTCATGTCCTGTGCGCTGGCGTCCTYTCCCTTGCGAGTGTGCATCTATTTGCACTTTTCAAGGTCATTATTCGGCCATTTCTGAAGCAACTGGGAAAAAGCAGCAGCAGGAGCAGACCCCAGGCGCTACGGTAGCTGCAACAGGCATGAAACCGCAATATTTTTACTGATTTATTTGCATAAATCATTACTACCTAAACTGCAAGGGTATTTGCTACAGACCAGTCCCACGATGGCGTGGTAACTCGGTTAATCTGCTCGCTCCAAATTTAATTAAACGCCGTGGAAAATTTAGGCTGACTTCACAGTTCTTCCGCAATTGCCTTTCCAAGTACAGCGATCGCTGGGAGTTTGTATAGAAATGGCACTTCTGGTGTGTCCTGGTTGGGAGAAATGAGCAAGGAAGAGTGAAATCAGYCTTCCAGCTGTGCGCCGGGCGCAGCGGTTCAGCTCACCTTCGCTTTTGCACGCTCGAAAGGCCTCGCCGTGGGCGGYTGCTGCCGTGTTCTGGACTGCCAGCGGTGACAGCAGGAGTCCCCAGAGCATGACGTTTCTTCCTGAACAATCTGGTCATTAGAAACCTTAATTAATGAGCACACATGCGGCTGATGACGGTGATGATGTCTCACCTTAAATAGCAAGCTGGGACTGCGATAGCACTTTTAATCAATAACCTTACCAGCCAACCTYTCCAACCTTGACATTAGGAACCCCTGATGTGTAATAAATGTACCCCCCTTTCTGCAGAAGCAGAAAGGATGATGAATTTTTGTACAAATATTTATTTGTGTACACAGCTTTCCCCTGCTTTAGGCAAACGTAGCTCTTCATCTGTGTGTACATATATGCTGAAGGTTGGTTGTAAAAAGGGCTGCAGACTTTACGTAATTTRTGCGCAGTTGATCCATCTTAGTGCCAGGAATAGGACTCGGGGGGGGCCTAACGCCAAGCCCTGGCCACATCCTATTGGAAGACATTACTTTGCACTCTAAATTATGTAATGGAAAAAAAGTTGGGATGAAATGGCAAATTTAGAGCTTGCGTGCAGCTCTTAAGRAAGACAATGGAAGCTGTGTGAAAGAAATTTGGCTCCCAGTTAGTAAGAGGCATTATTTTCCATGCCTCCGTTGTAGGACCCTGCGACGGTATTATTTAAATTATGCAGAAAGGCTGTTTGGTGTGATAACGTTAAGGCAGTTCTTTATTACAGGTCCACATTGCRGGGCCTGTGCTGTTGCCTCTATGGAACAAGTATAGGCCACTTTGTTTTCTCTACAGCATCATATAAATATTTGGGTTGGAAAGAAGCTCTGGTCTAACCTCTGGCTCAAAACAGGGCTAGCTTCGAACCTTGCCCGCTTGAGTTTTGAGTGTCTCCAAAGACGGAGATTGCACAACCTCGCTGGACGTTCAGTCCAGTCCCTAAATACGGTCACTGTGAATACTACCATTATTCCTTGCATCTCGTCAGACTTTCCCTTGCTGCGACCTGTGTCTGTCACTGCTTGTCCTTTTGCCACGTACCTCTGCGAAGCATCTGCCTGCTCTGTAACCCCGCTCTGGGTGGCTGGAGACTGCAGTGAGATCCCTCCTCCCCTCTCTCCCAGCTCAAAAATACAATTTCCACAGCCTCTCTTCATACGCCATATGCTCTGGCCCCCCAGCTGTGCCAGTGGCCCCCCTCGGAACTCCCTCCAGTTTGTCAACATCTCTCTTGTCTTTCAGTGGCAAAATTGGGCATAATTGCCTACCTTAGCCTTTATTTTGGGGGAAAAGGCCAACAGACAATACTTAAATTGGGTTTTAAGTTCTATACCATAAGCAACATCATACCATTCATGGGTGCATCGACCTTAGTTTTGCTGGGAATGCAGGAGCACAGGCAACGTCAGCCTTTGGATCTCTCCTGTTGGATCCCCAATTATATAGCAAGGGCTTTCAGTTCGTGGCTTCCCAACAAGCCTGATTTAGTACTTTTCAGGGACAATAACACAGATCTTGAAATGTGACAAGCGTCAGAGTCAGGAAACTTTATCGCACCCAGAGGGCTGTGCATGCCACAAACAATAAATTCAGAGGAACAATAACAGTATCTTTTTTGTACCTCCTGCTTTTACATCAGCTAGTCAGATGGAGGAAATCCGAGACACAGTGGAGGCATCTCTTTTCTATCCACCCAGAAAATAAAAGGATTAGTTTTTATTTTTTTTAACGAGATTAAAATTATGGAATGTAACGTCAGTTCTAGTTAAGAAAATGCCCRTCTCTGATGATGGGCTAGAACAGTGAGATATAAGATATTAAGCCTTAGTTGCAGTGTTGATTCTTACTGGGCTATGTCACTCRGCTTTTATATTCATGCTTCACTGTGCACTGTGAACATCGTGCGCTCCGAAGAATTAGCTGAGCCACCCTGAAGCTAGATTTTAAAGGATACCAGATGGTAAGTTCAATGCATGTGGTAAGCTTTTATATGCTTTTCCCCTATGGCCAATCACTGACTGATCATTTATTTCAAAACCCTCATAAAATAAATCACTTTGAAAATGACGCTGTCTCTAGTTAATAAGTGCTCTTTCTCAAGGCAGAGGCTTGTTGCCATGAAGATAAAATCATAAAACTGGTTCAAAGTGCGTTGGGATGGCAAATGCACCCTATTGAGGAGATGAGATAAACTGGATTGAACTGGAAAGGAAGCATGGCTGGCTGCTTGTCGTGAAATTATGAGCAGGTGAACTGTCATTAGAGACACTTTGACAGTCACTTGGTACTAACACACGGGTTTTCTGTGACAAGGAGTGAATTCTTTGGGTACATTTTCTTTCCACAGTGGTGGACGTGTAGAGCCTCGATCGTGTGTCAGGCTACTGCGCAAGTTTGTTTTCAGATTTTGGAGCTAGTGATTATGTCTGGCAGCAGAAGACAGAGMTCTCTTCACTTTTTCTTGTTCTTTAGTGAATAAGAAGTAGAAAATTCCTCTCTGTGTGACACCAATGAAACCCACCTCATCATCTGTCCTCTCAGAGAGGTGCCCACCCTCCCCCCATCCCCAAAGAGAGAGCMACGGTCCCCCCCGAGGGATCCAAACCTTTATCAGTCCTCTTTCTGTCCTCCCCTTCCCCCTTCCTCCTCACGCCCGAGCCCAAACTGTGGTTCCTGGTGCGGTGTTGCAATCCTCACAGCCTCGCAGTGAGTTTTGTGACATTTGCTGTTTGGCTTGCAGCCACGGCTCCGACAGGCAGATGATAATATGAAATTATGGCCCTTCGTTCTCTGAAGGATCATGTTTTCAAGTGCTCACTGCTGTGGAGACAAGCTGGAAAATGTCTTTTTTCAAAAGTTTCAAAAGCAAATAAAAGAACCCCTTATTTTATTTCGCTCTTATTTTGCAATTGTAAATGAAGCTCTTTTTTTTGGAGAGGGAGAAGGAGGTGAGGAGTAGCTGGCTTGTGGAGGCTTTGGCCTGGCAATGGGGGCAGAGTTGATTTTCGTGTAGCCCAGATTCTCTAACGGATATAAAGACCCAGCCACACACACACATCCCCGGTGGAGAAACTTAAGAATAGTCATAGTGGGACGGACCAAAGGCCCAGCTGGCCTCGGGTCCTGCATGACTGTGGGCAACACCAAATATTTAGGAAAAGGAGAAAGAYGAGAAATGTGGAATGATCCTCCCCGCCGCAAAGCCTGTGAGGCCCTGGCAGTCGGCAGCCTGGGGTGACATCCGCACCATCAACAGCTGGAGAGCCACCGAAGGCAAGGCCAGTGCTGTACGGAGGTACCCTGCGTGCCGCGGGGTGCCTGCTGGTTATCCCTGCGATCGTGTGAGCAGCTTCCAGCAGGAAGGATGTGCCCGGATTGCTAAATCTCAGTCACTCCGKTTTTCATCACTTCCCTACGATGCCATTTGTGACCCTGTCTTTGCGCCTCGTTTTATCTTTCAGCGCAAAGCAGTTGGGATCTGTTTGTTCACCGAGAGACACTTCTGTGCTCAGGCACTTCTCCTCTCTGCCTGGCACGCCGCGCTTCCTCTGCAAACCCTCCGAGATCTCCAGTTCCGCACAGCCACCGACGCGTGCATTTCTAYATGTGAAATTAATTGTTCAATACCAAGTTGCTCATGTCTCTACTTCAGATGTATATTGATGGTGTAGCCATACTGCTAAGGTCAATGATCTGCTGATTGGTGCCAAAGAACACATTTACAGTCAAATGGCTTGTAGTAATTCAGGGAATGATGCACGTAAGGATCATTTGAGCTCGTGAAGGATCTGTAAGTCACTGAAATGACAAAGGTGCTACTGAAGGGCGTGTGATGAATTATTGACATGAGTATTCGGTATAAAACACTGTGTGGAAGGCGTTACAGGCAGCGCTGATCCAGTGCCTGCCAGCGCGGGCTGAGCTGCCTTTTCTGCTTGCATGAGGTCTGGGGGAGAGCCTGGCTTTAGGGGGCTCTTGTTTTACTCACGCATCTGGGAGGTTCATAGCAGCTGAACGGAATCTGGCCATCTGACCCAAAATCCTCCAGATGAAGACCAAGTTGATGCTCACCTATTAATTTCAGTAGTGTTAGGAATCGTTCAGAATGGGGGTATTTTCCCCCAACATTTCTATGCTGAACAGGGATGGACATTTACCAGGTACCTGGTGCAGCTGAGGGAGTTTACTCCGTTACACTATTTCAGGACTAAGGTTTTGTATCTTACCTTTACCCTCCCTGCTCCAGGCAGGGACTTGATGGCTGCAATTGCCTTGTCAGTTTTGGGCTACCCCATCAAAAGAGCCCAAGTTTCATCCACTGCAACTATAACACMGTAAAATCTTGTCACATCATCTAATAGTCATTTAATGCTCTGAGAAAATCTGTGGGAATAACACCCATGTCATTCCTCCTCCTTCTCTTCAGCTTTCAGGCCCTGATTCAGCAAATAGCTGAAGTGCCATGATGAAGTGGTGCCTTTTAGTTGCTAATGCCATGCAAAAATGCCCTGAGAATAAAGCAGTTTTCATGACCACTGTTAAGAATCCGCTTCCTTCTTTGGGTCTTATTTTTCCATCAGCCGGCTGGAAGAGTACAGCCGGAAAACAGATTAGCCCAGGAAAGACTTCTTAACTAATAAACATACCGCAAATACACTTCTTAGTCATATTTTRGGACAAATGGATTTGTCAAGTCAATAGTCAGCCAAGTATGAAGGATCCCTACAAATAAACGAGACTTAAATATTTTTAATGTCTGGCTGACAGAGCTCCTTTAAAGTGCAAATGTGGAATTAACTGAAGTTGGGATCATTTCAAGCAAGAGTCATTAAAAAAAGAAAAGAAAACAAACATTTGAACTTTTTAACCTTGGGGTTGTTTCCAGCCACATCCCTAGCAATGATAATAAATCCAGAAAATTCCATGAAAATCTCTATTCTTTGGACTCTTGAGGCATTTAACATAATGTTCTCAGTTCCTCTTCTCTCTTATGAAAACAGGAAGAAATTATGCAGGGTAGTAGCTGTTTAAATACTAGAAAGTCTCCCTGGGGAGAATTACAGACATTTCAGTGATAAATTGGAAGTGAGATAACGGAAGGTTTGGAATGAGCCTGATCCAAAGTTCGTTTCAAAGCTTCCTCATTGATTTTGGGGCTTTTTGTATGAGGTTTGAGATGAGAAAGTCTTCAGCCSGGCTGAGTTTGGGTGCCAGGTTTATCTTTCTGCAGGTTTACCCTGGGGAGTTCCCACTGAAGCAGGGCAAAAAAATCTTTAATCCGGCACTGGATTTTTTTCATGGAAGTCCTACATCTGAACTTCATCCTGAGTCTTCCCAGCAGCCGGGCTGCTCTCCTCCCTGCCAGACCAGAGTCTTACAGCTCCGGGCTGTATGAGGGAGCGTTATATGTTATCTCAGTTCTCCCTGCCTGGGGGTAAGCGCTACTCCTCCCCGCAAATATTTGTAATATTGTCTGAAGAAACAGATTTCGAATCCCCACTGTAAGCTCTTCCCCCGGCACCCCCTCCCCAGGGGTGAATGCATCCTTATTAATTAGCAGAAATACTCCTCCTATACAGCCATTTAGACAGAAGAGGAACTGGCTATTGTGATAAAGTACATTGCAAAACATGCTGGGCTCCACTCTAACAATATCACAGGCATCTGAGGACATAATTGCCTTGTTATTTCGTGCTCCCCAGGGCTGCGCTGGAGGCAGTTTAGCAGAATGGGCACTTAAAAACTGCCTCCAGCAAACTCCGCTCCCCGCTGCAGCTGCCTGCTTTCCCAGGTCCCCCGCTGCCTTTGCTCGGCTTGGCAGGAGCTCGTCCTCCTCCTCTGGGAAATTCCCATCCTTTGATTCCCCATCTCATGACTGCTGCCCCAGACTCGGTTAGTGCCAYGGCTGCAGAGCCCACTCCCCTCCACCACCTCCCCTACATTCATATATTGTTTCCCATTTTATGCTCGGACTTTAAATTCTTCCGAAGACGGAGCATCTCCTTGTTGTAGTTTTGAGGTTAGCAGTATCGAGCTACTGTTGCAATACAAATAACGAACAGGAATAACACTTCCTCGGTAATATTTCAGCCCAGCGTCACAGGGTCCAGGCCGGTTGGTGACCTGAGAAAACCAGTCTCGCTCTGGACCATGTCACACTCCTTCCTTGGCGCTACTTTAGCTAAACACATTCTGGGAAAACAACAAGATGTGCTGCCAAAATAGCAGAAAGAACCAACACCCCAAACAGGAGACCTTCCCCCAGCTCCGCTATTTGAACCGCAGGTTTAATGAAGTAACAGGAGGTAAAAACAACAAGCGCAATGTTATTTAAACTTATGAATAGCTCCTAATCACACAAATTGTTTCTAAGGAACGAGTAGGTAGCACGGATTGCAGGATCAGACTCCAAAACGATTATGCTGAAGTGCAGTAAAAAATGAATGGACTCTTTCCCTCTCAGCAAAAATTTAATAGCCAGAACTGTAGTTAGGTCTGAAACTGCTAGAAATTACTTTTCTTTTAGACAAAGTATATATTACACGCCTGCTAAAATGTATTTTCATAATTAAAATGAACTGTAATTGGCAAATGAATTAAGTATGCTTTTGTGGAGATCTACTCTCACTCATTCACTGATTTGCAGTCAGTTGTTTGCAATGAATCTCCTTACTGTTAGAAATTAAGACTGTAAAAACACCAGCATTTTAGAGCCTCATTCAAAATAACTTCCTAACATTTTCACTACTAATAATGCTTATTTTGATTTTGAGACAAGTAAAGCACCCGTTGCGGAATTGGGCCGGCCACTACCTGAGCTGCTCTTCCTTGAGCCTTCACTTGTGGCCACTGTTGGATGGGGCACTCGGCTCGATGGACTTTTAGCCCAGTCTGGCATGGCCATTCACATATTCTTCTATATAAACTAGATAAGTCAGTGTAAAAGTCTTTAGCATTAGAGTACAAATACATGAAGCCGAAGCTGGCAGAGGCAGTGAAAGACAGAATTTTGGATGCTCGTGACAGTACTCCGGCCAACGTGAGACGGACGGAGGTGTACATCTTTTTGCTTTACTTCCTACCGCTGTGCATTTCAGGTTAAGGCAGATAAGCTACACTCGTGATTTCAGCTGCTACAACATTAAATTTCATTTGCTAATGCCATATGTTATTTGTGTGATAACAAAATGTGCCATTTTTAGCTCATAAAACGTTGAACGAATTTATCTGGAATAATTTCTACCCTAAGGTGGCCAAACATTTGACAAACAGGGTTCCAAACCGTGCTTTCGGGAGTGCTATTTGATTACAGTGTGTGGGTATCAAAGCAGTTAAGAGTACAACCTGGGARAAGAAGGACAGGAGATTAAAGAGCAGGGGCACAACGCTTGGCTTGGGAAGCCCTTGGAAACAGGCGGCTCCGGTTCCCCAGTTTCCCTGCCTCCCGCTTCCTTCCCTTCAGCTTTTCTCYGTCCTCTCCCTTCCCTTCCCCCTCAATAATCCTGTCTGCCTGGGATCACAATAAAGGAGCGCATCAGATAAAGCAAGGGATTACTTACTTGCACTTTTGCTATTAAATGAAGAACAATATCGAAGTATTCAGTGCATTCCCCTGGCGCATGTGAAAGAAAGGATCCTTTTATTCCTTTTGTCTAGCCAAGAATCTGCCGCCCACTCAGGTAATTTGTACCAACAGATCGTACCTGTGGTAGCAGAAGATCCTGTCAGGAGGGAACATCCAGCAGAAACCAAGCATTGCTCACGCATGAGMAAGGCTGGCTGGGAAGGGGCGAGAGCTGATTTTTTTTGACTCACTTGGAGGAGAGGAGGACTCGGGAAAAGGGATTTGCTCGAACAGGAAACTTTTTTTTTTGGCTTATCTTAATAAATGCAGGTGTTCTTAGTGAATCAACGTAAAAGAGACAAAGGGCAAGTGCCTCATCTGGCCGGCTTACTCAAACTCACACCCTCCCACTCATTCCACCTTTGAATATATCTTCCCCAATAAAACGTTCTCCTATTTCCCCTTCACATTTGCCCTCTCTTTGGGCACGGGACCAAGATTCCTTGTGTACAAGGATACCAGAGCCAGCAGCATCACACCAAGATACAATTTGGCTCGGAGAGTATAAAAATGACAGGAATATAAAAATGACAGGATGTCCCCCTTGCCAACCCTGTGTTACCTTGGCGGCAGCGAGATCTCGGGCATCTTCTAGTCTAATGCGAGCGTTTTTGCTGTAAAGAGACAGACAAGAAAAGCTTCAGCTCGCCCTCAGCCTCCAGCTTGCCAGGACAAAGGTGTCCTGAAAAATGAGGAATTTCTGGGGAGGCTGAAGATCACACAGAGATATTCCTTGCCAAAACCACCAGGGTGGAGATTTCCCATTCCTACTGATGAGAGGTCATAGCCAGCCACACAAAGAAAAGTCTCTGTTGCACCCTGGCACTGGGTTCCTTCCTCTGTTCAGCTGTCACCCCAAATTCCCCTTTCTTGCGGCAATGTCCCACTCAGGCTATGCTTCGTGCTCCTGCARACACCCTTCCCTCGGGCTGACGGCACCCTTCACCTGCTTGAAGCAAGAGATGCCTCTGGAATAACACTAAGGTGCTGATAAGGTAAAGAAATTAAGTTTTGGGGGCCGTTCATTTCTCATGTGCTAAAACCACCAGAAAAAATACCCACAAACCTGAAATTATCTAATTTTGCAACAGTGCTGGTGGAGAAAAACACTATGTCAGATTTAGGAGAGCTATTCCCTTCCCCCTGCCGCTCTCTCCCCCAGTATTTTCTAGAGACCTTTCCTCCTCCCCTAAGTCGGAGGACATGACGTTTTGGATRGCTCTAAACAAGTCGTATAGCAACACAGCCAGTGCTCAGGTTGATTTTTCTTGACTAAATTTGCTTGATCTTTTTTTTCAGGCTTTGGATATCAATTAAAAGAATGCTACTCTTTTGTCTGGTGTGTTGCTCCCCTACAAAATAATGAACTGTTTAATACACTAGAGGCAATTTCAAATTATCTAGTTTAATGAGGAAGGTTGTGACAGAAGATTTATTACCCTTTCTGATCTGCTAATGTATTTTCCCAACCATCCCAGCAGAACCAATCACCGTATTTTCATTATACACTCTATTTTCAGGGGTTCATTAGTTGCAGACTAAAAATAACAGCGAAGGTCTCAGTCTGAGAGCTAATCCAATTTTTTTAATTGGAAACAAAATTTGATTAGACAACTTTCTCATCATAACAGCATCATGGGTGTTTTGTCCAAATTGAAACTTTATGTGAGTACACATGAAGACCTGACCTAGAAATACAATCACAGAACTGCTACGAAGGACAAACTCAGCCTTTTCCTTAAACAAAAAAATCCCATGTTAGCGCAAGCAATGGACTGTAGTCTACTCCAATTGATGTGCATTAAAAAAAAAATGTCTGGCAATGAACCCGTTCAACTGAGACAAACTCAGAGATGCTCTTAGCTAGTGGCTGAACATGAGACTTAAGAAATACCTAAGATTTTTTTTCCCCAAAAAAAWTAAAAAGAAAAATAAGGAAAATAAGATGGAAGAGCTCCCAGACAGTCAATAGGGCCTCCTACCTCGAAGCTGGATTCAGATCTTTCTTAAGTTGGTACTTCCCAGCGATGCCTCTGTGCTGTTGGATTACAGTACGGAACATGAGCCCTGTGTTTTTCCTGCTGCAAGATTTTGATATGGAAGAGCCACAAGCGTAACGAAGAAGACCGGAGACAAATATTTTTGCATTTTACAGRGCATGCTCTTTGCAAAAAGGCATCACCACCACGGTGGGAATGTGGAGATGCTGCTGCCTGCGTGGCAGCTGACCTGCAAGACAGTCGTCCTCGTATCTCACAAGACAGTTGTCCTCGTGTCTCCTGCGCTGGTGGGGGGAAGAGGGACAGRGCCAGCTTTAGCAGAGGAACGCTGGCTTTGGCCCTCTACAATGGCCAGACGTCCTTAATGTGCTAATGAGCCTGCTATGACTTTTAATTATGCTGTGGCCACCACGGGAGCTACGCTCTCTGATCCAGACATCCCTCCGACTGGTCCCAAACACACGCCCTTCAAGGGATTCTCCCCAGCCATAAAATAACCRCAGGTACCCACGCGAGGACATCCTCGGGGCACTCGGCAGTCTTTTCTAACCCTGCAAGGATCCCTGCAGGAAGGTGTTCGTAACGACCTGCCTGCGGGGAGGCTGGGCTGAGGACGCATTTTGGTCAGATAACGTCTCACTCAGACACCCAGGGGATTTTTAAAATGGATGTAGGGAAGAGGGAAGTTATTGCGACTCACATCAGCCCCATGCTATAGATTTTAGATGCATAAATTATATATTTACGTTCAAAACTCTATTATTCATAGAGTTGAGTAAACAAGTATTGATTTTTACACTGTAGCACAGATGAGTATTTCTAATGATGCAGACAGAGGCTCTTCCTGCATCCTCCGTAACTCTGACCTCATCGGTGCTTCCTGAGAGTAGTATTTAACAAGGACGATCAAGTTTAAAACCAGTTAGCTGCCGCTGTTTGGAATGGAAATCAATGTGCATTTCTTTCTGAATGGACAACTTCTCCACCCACACCACGTCACCGCTGGTTTGGATGCTGAACCCGGCAGATGCGGACGGAAAGCAAGCGAGGCAAGGATGCGTGAAGCACTCGCAGAATAACCTCAGTTCTCCCACCTTATGGGAAGAGGCAAGGACACGCTGGCTGTGTGACTATAGCAGAAAGAGTAAGCATCAATGTATTAAAAAAGACATAACTACTGCAGAGCTCGTATTAAACCTTTGAGAAAGGTCCTGCTACAGTATGTGAGCYTGTGTCAAGATTTCTCTCTATTAAATGTATGATACTACTATGCACGTTCAGGGGTGACAGAAAAAATCCTTTAACTGCGTTTTCCAGTACTATGTTATTTCAGAGGTTAACCAAAATCACTTACTTCATAGCTAACTTTGCTATATTGAATCAATGTACAAGTTCCTTATTGGATTTTTATTGCAGATAAAATTGACAGAGAAAATCACTAGGATATACTTAAAAATGGGAAGGAAATGTACGTTTACAATAAAAAGGTCTCTGAAGGTCTCTTGTTTCATAGGAAGGAAGCTGTCTTTATATTGCATGAACTATAAAAAATGATTAAAACTGAAGAGAGACAGGAAGCTGATAATTTGATTTATCATCTTAATGGCTATGATTCATGAATAAATAATATAATGGTTTATGTCTCTCTTGTAAAAGAAGTAGAGAAGAGCAATTTGTCTAATAAATGACTTCAAAAATTACAGCTGAGTCCTGTTTGCCACATTTGTTCTATTTAAAAAGAATGAGCGAGTATCTTATTTCTTATTACTTACTAGGACATTTGTTGTATTATTTATAAGAGTCAAAAACCTTAACTAAAAGCCACTCATCTCTGACCACAGTCTCCCATTAGCTTTAAATTCAGGAAAGAGAAAGGGATTGATCACTAGATCAATAAATCTAACCTTAGAGATGACTAAAAGCTTCCTTTAACCTCCTTCCTCCAGCATCCTTTTTCAAAATTAAAGTATCCCCCTTTTTAATTATTTAAGAGCATGTGAATTTTACAGTAAGGCCATGTATGACAGCACCATACAAGGATTTCTTCTTTATATTGGAAACACACCAGCATCTTTAAAAGGAAAGCATTTAAATTATGATCACTAGTTTATTTTTTTTAGAGTTGGATATGCTACTATAGATACACATATCCTGTTACAAATGTGCCCTGGATTTCATCAAGACAAGTGCTGAGAATAGGAAAATAGAGAAGAAATGTGTACTTACTCCCAATTATCGAACATAACAAACTACCCAAATCCATCAATGATTCTGATGGAGTTGAAGTTGCTCTGTATTGACGGCACTGAGCCAACAAATGACATTACTACAGAGCTGCAAAAAGTCACTTCAGGCAAAAGCAAACTCCAGAGAACACAAATAATGGRAAGAGTGTTTAATTTTTTTTAAACCATCCTGTAAAAATAGCTTGTGTTATGTAGTTTGCCCAGYGTGCATCAAGAGCCTGACCTTTCTTCCCCCGCTTAKATAAAAATAATTTATCAAAATCAGATCTTTTTTCTTACCAGAAGCTGTTCACACTGATTCAATGCGCTGTGTTTCTACTGTCCTCCTGTGGAACCGTCTTCAAAACAATACAAACCACGTCATGCCGACACAATTCCTGATGCAAAGCTGGCTGGGTGCCCCAAAACAGGGGGGCTGTGGCCACGGTCACCTCTGGATTATGTCCTCSCTCAGCCACTGACCTGCTGCGTAGTCTTGAGCATGTGTTTTTCCACGCATCTCCATACCTTTCCTTGTTCCACATTTAATCTTCATCCTGAAGAACTTGGGATCTCTGTCTTGCAAGAGCTTGGGCTTAGAAAATGGAAGTTCTTACCCTGTTTCTGAGGCTAATTTTTTAGAGGGCTTCAACACTGAACTTCAAGACTTGGTTATCTTTGGATCATACTTCAGATGMAAGGTGTTATAAAGTATTATTGGAGTGAGCAGCACTGGTAAGACTGTTAACGACAGCAGCGGGARGAAAACTTTAGGATGACAATTCCTGGCATGTTGTAAAACCAGTTAATTTCTACAAGGCTTATTAAAAAAAAACAGAAAAAAGAGAAAAAAGGGTACATGGGTTTAAGCAAAACAGACCTTCTGAGTTCTCATGTTTCATTAAAAAATGTATACTTCATGAAATGGATCTTTCTCTCACAGACTGCACATGTGTACACAACTCACTGTCATTAGGTACAAATGTCACACAGGTATCAATGATCTAGACAAATAAAACAAGAAAAAATAGGGTGAACTTCCACAAAAACCCATTCATCAGTATTTTCTACATGATTTGTCTAAATAAATGCAATTAACTGGCCCACAGTCCAAAGGCACTGTTTTTATGTGCYGCACCTTCTTCCCCCAACTGCTGTATTATATAGGTCTCCTAAAATTGGAGTGYTCAAGACGTTTTTGGGTAAGTGATGCATCAACAAATGTCAAAACAACGTAGGCTGCATACAGAACGACACTGAAAACACAGCACGTTGGGGAACTATACCCCAAAAAAAGTTCTTTCATGGCCTTTCATTTTGCAGGGACAAAATCTTTGCTGATTTTGAAAGAGATGGTGGCCTTCGCTAACTTCCAAAGCAAGTACGACTTTTGGTCGAAAGCTATTTTTTGTGGTCTTGCGATAAAAGTAATAAAAATACTAATCTCTATCTAAAATTATGAGCTTTCTACCCTAATTAAGAGTTTCTGAAAGAGAATTTTAATCGCGCAGACTGCAGATATCTCTGATGTCACGCTGTGAAGTCAGATTTTGAACCAGATACTATTACTTTGTACTGCAGCCACACAAGTCGCAGGYCACCATTCCACCACGACGGGCACAGCCTAAAAGAGCAGAGCAAAGACGATCCCTGCTGCTCCCTCACTTTGTATTTGGAAAATGGCAGTGATAGATAAAGGGAAAAATAGATTACTAGTATGAAGCTGTCCTGATAAAATACAGTTCTTGCAAAAGGCAATGCCAGTTGAATGGAAGSAGCACAAGGAAAAGATTACAGAAAAAAAAGGTAATTTTTCTGACATCAGTCATACAATTATCATTTGCACATGGAGGAAGGAGAATCTCAGCTGGTATAAGCTGTTATAAGCGTATCAATAAAGCCACGCTGATTTATAGCAGCTGAGAGTTTGTCCTGTAGCGTATTCATCCATGTGCGATGCGATAGATTGATGTGTTAGCATTTTTTCCCTGGAGACTTTGGTTCAAAACCTATTTAAAACACAGTGAAAACAAAGGGGCTGGTCTCTAAGCAGATGTCCCTGGAAATCCGTTTATATYATCACAGTGACAGCAGTTTAGTGCAAAGGGTATTCTCTGCTCGGGGGGGAGCAAGGGCAGGGTAGCAGGTCCCCAGTGGAGTTGCGTGGCAAAGCTTCCTTGGTAACTCCTGCGTACCCAGCTTGCAGGACGGATTTGATGTCCACAAATCCGTAGGATTCTGTACAAGGTGAAATTAAAAGATTCAGATAGAAATATTGCTTAGTCTTAGTCTACAATCTGGGAGCGAGACTCTACAGCGCTGTGCTCCGCCGCTCCTAGCCTGCACACATACATAACCTCACGCACACGGGTAATCGCTGATTTTTGATAAGATCTTTTGCATGCATGAAATTAAACACATTTGTAATGTGCAGGCTTGGGGTCTCAGTTTCAAAAGCGTTTCAAGAGGATACAAAGGCTCCCTGCGATCAAAGGGGAGGAAACAGTGCGGTTGTTGCAGTTACCATTACATCACCTCACRTACTTTGGCAGAGCGGTTCTGGGCCCAGTTTTGCGAGAGGAGATAAAGCACATACAAGCGAAGACACCAGAACTGCAGGTCACTCCTGCACCTCCTGGAGCTGCACCCCGAGGCCAGCCTGGAAAGCAAGAGAGCTTCTTGCCTGAACCCAGATCCACTGAGTCTCCCTGGGAYTTCACCGATAATTCCACAGCAGATCTGCCTATCCATGTAATGTAAGTAACGCTTTTAGGAGCATTATCCATGCATGGTTTTCTCGGACATGGAATTTGGCAGGAGGCCATTCGACCAAATGCTTCACATTGCAAGAAAAATCTGCAGACTTTTTTTTTTTTCAACTATACTTATTAAAAAAACAACCCTCCTACTAACAAAGTTATTCATTATCACCTCCGGATCAACCATGCAAGATCAGATAGTTTAATACGCAGATTTTTTAAGGAAATATCTTCCTTCTCACCCTCCCACTCCATGCCTTAYCATTTCAGAAGCAGCAGCTCCTGCAGTGAAAACTGGGTATTTCATATAATGAAATAGTAACATAGAAATAGAGTTACCAAGTCCAAGTCCCATCTATCGTAAGTAACTATATCATTATCCCTTCCAGACACTGATCAAATCCAGTTTAGGAGTAGTTTGCTTTTCACTGCTATTATACAAAATGAAAAGCTGTTCCAGAACCCCACTGCTCTGACGATTACGAGCTTTCCTCTTTTCCAACCAAAATCTTTTCACGACCAGTTTATACATGTTTGTTCCTCTACTGAGTGTTGTCCTTAACTTGAATTGTTTTTCCCCTCCCTGGTGTTTAGTCCCCTGATGTATTTATAGAAAGATCATATCCTCTTTCAAACTTCATTTTGCTAGGAATAGTAATGTTAGAAATAGACTGATGAATTTACTGTATTAGATATGGACAGACATACATACACGCACACAGAGGCTAGAGCACTCATTTTAAAAGAAATGCAGAAAATACAGATGAGTCAATCTTTAGTTAACAGTGCATTATTTCAAACATGTCAGCAACATATGTAAATTACAATATAAAAGACAGATCAAGTTCAAAACCGATTTTTTAGGGTTTTTTAGATCTAAAGACTATCCATCTATAGAAATACCAGAAAGCCTACCTGAAATTCCGTAAAACTCTAATTTGGGAACAGTACCAAAAGCCCACAATGAATATCATTTCTACAAAAGAGAGCTGGGAAGACTCAAAGTACATTTGGATAAAGAAGCTTTAGACAGAGGCTAGTGTGGGCGGTAAATAATCTGCAGAAAAAGAAAAAAAAATTGCTATTAAAAAAAAAACTAGAAGGAAGAAAGACTGAACATACTATTTGTCTGTTTAGAGAAAATGTCATTCTTTCATAAAAATATTTTCTAGCTTTGCTGCTCTGGTACATCAATCCTGAGTACTCTAACTTTCGACTTATAATGATATTCCTTCAAATACAGCTTCACCGATGGAGGAATGGGAAGTGCGTCAATACCATCGTAAGTTGTACAGTTGCAAATAACTGTTCTACATATATGTTGAAGAGAAAAAGGAAAAGTCCTGTTTAGCGGAGTGGATAAAAGCGGTTCAAAGAACATACAGGAACTCGGATCTTTGTAGTGCTCTAGGAGTCCCGTGATGTCAGGAGAATGGAAGACACAAGGATCATGGGCATCAAAGCTGAAGTTGTGATTCCACTGCTCTATCCGCGCGTGGAGGGAACGACTGTAGCGCCTGAAGCTCACAGAAAACAAATAGTCTTCTTGGGCAGAATCTCGTAACAAAAATGTTCCCTCTGGCTTTCCTTCTAGCAGCGCCTCAGCTGCATATTTATCCATGACTCCCCAGTAGCAGGGATTGTTATTGATCTGGAGGAGGTCTGGGACTAGGCAGTGGACATAATCAATCTGCGTATGGTATTTCGGAGGCGTTTCCATCCGTAGCAGCTCATCATCCGTTTCCCATTTGGGCTTGTTTCTTTTTCTAGAACTTGTGCACAGTGTTATAACTTCATCGTCGGAGTCCATATCACTCTCATCTTTACTGCTCCTTACCACCTTACCTGTAACCAACTCAGACCTCGAATCGCCCCTAGAGAAACCGCTGTCGGTAAAGTCGCAGGACTGGGAGGGAGAGTCTGTTCCCCCGTTGGCAATCTCATCGTCTCGCAGCTGATCCTCCCTTTCCTCATGCTGGGATAAATCAGCAATTATCCAGTCTTCCGCTTTTGGACTTATAGGGGCTGTATGTCTTTTGATCAAGTGCCACCGAAAAGCTAGCTCCGAGCGCGGAGGGAAAGGACACTTATCTAGCATTAACTCGCTGATATGAATTTTTCTTTTTGATGGCAGTCCTGAGGCATGCCGACTGCTACAATTCTTTATGGGAAAGCACTGACCCACAGCATCTTGCAGCTTCTGTTTGAGAGACCGGCCTAAAAACCTGTGACCGCACGAACGGTCTAGATCCARCTCGATAGACGAGCAGCTATATTTCCTCTCTTGGCTCCTTAAATTAGTCCCCGATCTTCCCGCAGCACTTGCTGTTTCAGCGTCAGAACAGTGCTCACTCTTTTTAGACCAGGAGAGCTTCTTTCCACTCCAGACATAACCATCCTTTCGGTCCGCGCTTCTGCTCCGGCTGCTTTTGGGTCTCACATCCGCGTTTTTAATATTACTGTCCTTATTTTCTGCCATTTTGACAGCTTTGCTTCACAAGTTGCCAGAAAGTGCACTGTGTTTTTCTTGTAGGGTTTTTCTACATAAGRAAGCTTCCTTGAGGCACTTTCTGGAAATATCTAAGGAAAAACAAAACACAGCTAAGTTAACAGTTGTGCATGCACACAACGTAAGACCAATGCAGGTGTATACAGAACAACTGTGACAATTAATTGCTAACCGTGTAAAAATAATATGATCAAGCCGAATTCACTASTACACCCCACAAATACCATCCTGATCCCAGACGAGGCTCTCTCAACCYTTCCTTGGGAAAAGCATCCGCCAAGAATAAACCATCTTAGGTGTTTTTAGAGTATCCATTCTGACTGCGCAGCAGAGCAGACAGTTTTAGGTGTTGGCAATCCTATTGTGCTAGGGTCCATTTTAAAGRGAAGGACTTCACGTGGCAGGTGATACTGCTTTAGCTGTTTATTGAGCAAATTCTGCATCTCTTCCAAATAACCTTTCAAGAAGGAACAAGCCAGAACAGAAACAACTAGGTCAGAGTACAAAGAGCTACTGTACCTAGATGATATGCCTGTTTGCTACTAATCCACAGGGTGGGATGCCAGAGATCTTTTTCTTAACTGACACTTTTGGGTCACTTTCTGGATAAAAAAAAATTAAATTATATCAGTCACAGATTCCGTCAATTTCTGAAAGCTGTTTTCCTCTGCCTTTTCAAACGGAGCTAGAAAATACTGAGCCCCTAAGGGACTGAAATATCTGGGGCTTTACATACTGAAAAGGATTAAAACAAATCCAGTCCCTTACTAAAAGCAATTTTAAAAGGCCATGAAAGATGGAACTGCTTATTACTCATTAGAGAAGAAAGTTTACATTATTAAAATTAGCGTTGCTCTGAGACCTATGGTTGCTGATTTCATTCTCTTTTGTTTCCAAAAGTGTATTGAATTCTCAAATAGATAAGAGGTTTCCTTTTGAATATTGTGCTTTGAAAAGGAAAAAAAAAAATCCTCTTTTGATTACTCAGTTGAAAGTAGAGCAAAATTTTTTCAAGGTACATAGATAGCAGTAGGTTATGTATGCTATACTCTCCRGAAGCATGGCAGAATGTAGAAATATTTCCCATCACGTACCATGATGCTTTTGCACCAAAACAATGTACAGCTCCTCTATTCCACTGGGKTTTTTTTGGCTGTGGGTTTTTTGTTGTGTTGGTTTTTGGGTTTTGGTTTTTTTTTTTTAAACTAATTGACATGGTAAATACTAAGCAGGAAAAGAAAAGGGCATCCACTTCCTCTCTCCATTCAATCCATTCTCATCATCAGGATTAGCCAGCATGACACAACCTCTCTGCGGTCCCCTGGGGCTGCGCAGGCTGAGTTCTAGCCTCTGCTTTCAGTTAAAAGAATAAGACTGCCGTGCCAAAAGGCTTACATGCAATCTGTGGGCCAAATGCATCCCAGATGTAACTTTCACCCAGGAATTTTTGACRTTGCATTCCTTATTTACAACACACAAACCTGAGAGCTGGGGAGGGGGGAAGGAAAAGGGAGGGAAAGGGAGGAGATGCAGAAATGTAGAATGAGGGTGAGATAGGTTAAATATCGCAAATATGTTGAAAAAAAACTGGGATTAGAGCAATCTAGATGAATGGTACCTCACTAGTACCAAGTGGAATCACAGAACAGGGTCCATATTCTAGCAATCACAAATCAAAGATTAAAATAAAGATTTCTTTTTCTTCTCTCAGGATTTTGCAAACCACTTTTCAGTGAAAACACTGCAGGACGCAATGCAGATAGGAGAAAGGCAACATTGGTATACGAGACCCGAAACACCTTTATTTAGACCAAGATTCATTGATTGCTTTTGTAACATTGATATTTTTCATCCAGAAACAACTAGAGTGGAGCACTGAATTTTCTCCACAATTAAAAAAGAGGAAAAAAAGCAATCTCATTTACCCTGGTGATAATCTGAAGTAACTGAAGACAAAAAGTTATTCTAGATTCATCCTGTGGTAAAATACATTAACTCTCTATATATGGGATTTTTAATTGGACAGAGAGATTATCATTGAAGTTGCAAAGTACTTAAAAACTAGGATACGACAGTTTGCAGTTGCTTTTGAAACCTTCAATTATCTCATTCTGCATATCCAGCCCATATAAGGAATAAGAATACGCAGAATATGGTCCTTTAATTAAAAACTGCAAAACGTACAAAACYCAGAAGTGCTGAAAAGGCCCGTTACCTCCTAACTTCAGCCTTGCCACTGAAATAAGCTCAACGTTTTATGTCATTTCTGGGTTGTTGCTGTACTTAACTGTAAAGCCACCTTCTACTTTGTACCTTTCTTCTATCGCGAATCGTTAGTGGTACCTGAACCCTGAAACTTAAACTGGAGAAATAGCACGTGATGGTGTAAGACACGCACCATTAGCCAGCAACACAGAAGGCTGTTTCCCTGGGGTTTGAAGGCTGCTGGAACCGAGGCGCCAATTCTGCCATGTCAGAGCAGTAATYGCTAATCGGACATAACAGTAGACCCGTGAAAAGAGCATGGAATAAATGAAGAAAAAGGGATGTCATCCTACCAAAGCCAGGTTTGAACTTGACCTTGCGAAGGAAGAGTGAAGGATGGGTCAGTAGTCAGCTTAAGACTYGGGAGATAAAACCTTGGTTTCCAAATCTGCTACAAACGTCCGCATGCTCGCAGGTAAGCTGCCTTCCGAAACACACACCGGCCACGGTGTATTTAGGTGCCCGAATCGCAGCGTTTGGCATCACAATAGGGGGTCACGCCTTCATACCTTTCTGAATCTGTGATTCACAGCCCTACCAATAAAATGGGGACCAAAAATAATTTGGGTGTCGGAAAGAAAAAGGCATAAAGGGCAGCGAGGCATTCAGTGCTGTATTACCACTTAAGGCTATCCACCTAAACCAGCTGTTCCTTGTGCTGCATAAATCCAAGGGAAATGCCGTGTACCRTACATCCATTATGGCTGGAGCACAACTGAAAGAGCAGAAGAGGAGGGCAAGGACAAAAGAGAGGGAACAAGGACTATGCTTTTCCCTACAGGGCAAGGTCAAATGGAGGAGTCCAGCACTGTGCAGCTTACACGCATCAGTTCTGAGATCCTTTTGGTAGATATAATTAGTCTCCTGCCTACAAAAGCCGCCTTCTATGTGGGGATACCTTAGGCATCTCAGAAGCAGGCAGATTTGACAAAACCCTTACGCTTGAAACTCTTCTGCCTAAGCAAATGACAGAGAKAAAGCAACGTGCAGAGTTCACTTCGGGCCACGGGATCCAGCCTGTAGTTCAAGGTTATCCAACACTGTCACAGCTTACAGTGCTGAGGACAAGCAGAGAGCTGGGTGGGTTTTGTTGTTTTTATAATGTGCACGGCTCCCTCCTTCGGAGGCACGTCTCYGGCCAGGCTGCGGAGGTGGGGGTGCAGCAAGATGCTTTTTCTTTCAAGYGCTGACGCCTCAACAAACTAAAAAACTAAAAGCAGAATCTGGTAGCTATTTGGAGGCAATAACAATACTACCTCTTAGCCAGAGGTAGGCTGCAACCAACAACTGTGATAAGACAGTTACAGCCTCACCATATGTCTAATTAAATCAGCGGCAAACACCCAATAACTCCAATAGGAGAATCAAAMCCATAATTGTAGACAGAGCTTTTTTTTATTTATTCAACAAATACTGAATTGCTTTAACTAGATGTTTATGTCCTGAGCCACTGGACCCTTGTCTCTAGCCCAGTACCTCCAAGTCCTCTTCATCAAGCTGCTTCCCTTTTGGTATAACGAAGAAGCAGATGGTGGGGGGTCTCCAGCCCACCCTCCCGCTTGGAGCGGGACCACTGCCAACGTGGGCTCAGGGGAGCCACGGCACTGCTCGGCCACGTCCTGAAAACCTCCGAGGATGGAGATCCCACCACCTCTCCCACCTGCTGCTCCCACGCTCCACGACCCTTCCAGTGAAGGAAATACTTTGAAAGTTTTCTGTCCGAGTACACAAAAGCCAAAGCACCGCTGCATTATGCCTTTAACTAAACAAGAAAAGGAGACTCACACAAAGAACAATAAATCAATTTTGGAATTGTTATAGAAGTTGATATTCTTCTAGAGATGATAAAATCCTGAGAGAGAAGAGGAAGCCATAATTAATTGGAGTACTTTTTCTTTTTTCTTTCGACTTACATAGAAGTTATTTAAAAAAATTCTCACCGGTCACATGCTGTTTTCATTAATTTTGCCCAATTAGATTTTGGCTGCAAGACTGCATTTTAAAACCTGACCTTCCACTGAAGTTGAGCTGTTATTGACTTATTTTGGAAAAAAGCCCAACCTATTAAGGATAACATTAAGTCTCAATTCCTCTGTCTTAACTTATTTTTCTTCAGTTTTCACTATGTTTATCTTGATTTATGATACTGTCCAAAAATACCTAAGCTAGACCCCAKAGGCCTCTCCAGCAAATTAAAGCAATAATCACACACACACAAAAGAAAATGACTGTCTAAGGATACCAATTATAATCTACAATACTTTTTACTTGGAAATACCCTTGATTCGTCTTGGGTCTGTATACCCCCAGAACTAGAGGAGAAGGGGAGGGCATGCAGCCATGCCCTCCTAACCCCAACACTGGGGCTATTTTATTCACACCCAGGAGGTAGAAGTGATTTGGAAGCAGGTGCCAAAGGTGAGGGCTGTTCGTATCTACTGCTTTAATGAAACTCTGCTCATGTGCTGAAGGAGAGACGCACGCAGCGCTTGGCAGACCGCAGCAGCACTAAATCAGTAAAAGCTTTATGGTCCATGACCAACACTTCGTGCTCCACCCAGAAACCGAATAGGAGAGCAGCGCGATTCCCGGCTCCCGCCCTGCCGCTCCGCTCGCAGCCGCTTGCACCTATTAATCAAGTCAGCAGCAGGTTGAGTTCCCGACCGGATTTAAAGAATAACCTTGCATTTAATGCCGTGCCACTTCGGATGTGACAAAGCCACTGGGCCTGCAGTCCCTTGGCCAAGTGACCATGGGACGCCTCCACCCCCMAAAAAACCTCCCCCCAGTTTTCCCATGCCGTTCAAAGGGTTATCCCAGCAGGTAGCACCTCCAGACAATGAATTTAGTTGTTACATAGAACTGAACTTAAAACGGCTTTTATATTGTAAAATATTTTAGGTGCAGTTTGTATGAGAGTTTCTGCAAATTAAAATAGTAAAGAAAAATAAATACARTTGACATGCATTTGTCTCCATCCCGGGCAGCAGCTTGCAGTAAGGCTGCTGTAAGAATAGCTTGGTCTTCCCACTCATCTGATAAGCGGTAAAGCTCAAAACGTTTTGCTAGAACACGTTATCCTCACCAGAAATCACGATTTACTGAAATATGTCAGGATACACCCATGGAAAACATGTCTCTACACAGCTTCCACGAGGTTTAATAATGAAATCTGGGCATATTTTTTTTTTAAAAAAAAGAAGCGTGCCTGCTTTGTAATCCTGTCACTTACTCATTCATGAAAGTACCAACAATGTGACTGTAATAGAGAGCCCGACCACATTTCCAATATAAATAAATCATTCTGCTCACCCCAACCACTGATAACTCCGCTGCAGAGCAAAACTGAAGATAAAAGGGTTTTGCCTGGAAGCAATTTTTCTTAGAAGCAGGAATAAACTGGGCCAGATCGTTAAAGCTACATAAAGGGAAAACAGATAACTCTGATTTTTTCTCCTTATTTCAGGTATGCCGAGCTCTTAACAGTTTTTGTCCTTCAAGAAATAAACCACGACRCTTTCTTCCTATTTTTCAGCACACGAAAGCTTAATGATTTTTGCAGTGCAACCGGTACCTGCCTAACTACAACCGCTGTCAACTGTATCTAGCATGCTCATCGGGATGGCTATAATTACAGAGTAATTCCATAATTACCATCACGATCTCCAAAATGGGTTTGATCCTGCAGCCTCTACTCGGGCCAGAGCACTCCCCGGCCTCTCCGCAACACTTTGCTGTAATGGGGATTTTGGCTAAGCGGGGGGTGAATGGAAGCCCCTCACTCGGGCTTTCCTTGCCATTCCTGTGCCWCTTGAGGGACTGCCATTAAATAGATATACATAAGTACATACAGTGAATATATACGCACGTTATACATTAGGATATATACATCGGGCATGCACCCACACGCAGTTTTTCACGGGGAAAGTGAACACCCGCCGAGGAGCCAGCCCACCCCGGTGACAGGGGCGCAGACCCCGGCTGACACCGCCCCAGCCCTCCCCCGCCGGCCCGGCGCCTCCCGACCCCAACTTACGATCGTCCGGAGGGAGCGGCCGATCGCGCTGCCCTCCCTCCCCGGGGAAGCCGCTCGCCGCCCGAGTCGCTCCCTCAGCCGGGCAGGGCGGCCTGACCCGCGGCGGGGGGGTGACGGCAGGAGGAGGAGGAGGAGGAGGAAGGCCACCGGCACCTCCGCCACCGCCGCTGTGCGGGCTCCCACAGGCGGCGGGGAGCGCGGTGGCAGCCGGGGTGAGGCGGCGCGGACCCCGGCTCCCCTCACCCGCCGGAGCGCAGCCGCTGTGAGGCGGCCCCGGCCGCGCTCGCCTCCGCCATCCTCCCTCTCCCGGCCGGCCGGGGCCGGCCCCAGCCCCGCCTGCGCGCAGCCCCGCCCCGGGCTCTGACGGGGCAGGCCCGGCCCTCGGGGCGGGCTGGGCGGCGGGGCCGAGCGCGGGAAGGCTCGAAGAGGGCGGCGGGGCCGGCGCGGTGAGCGGGCGGGAAGGTGGCGCGACCCCAGGCTTCCCCCTCGCCCCGGCGGGCGGCGCGGGCCCCTTCCCCGGCGCGGGGGTAGCCTCTGGCGGGGGGGGGTCCCTTTCAGGGGCCGGCGGGCGGCCTGGCCTGGCCCGGCTCGGCCTGCTCCGGGCGCTGCGGTGCCTGAGGGGCAGGCCCCGGCACCCCRCGCCCGCGTAACCCGKTTTTTTTCCCCYCTTTTCTTTCTTGGTTCGCCCCCGCGGCCAGGCCCGTCCGACGCGAGGGGGTGCAGGCGCCGTGCCCGACATCTGCCGGGCCGTGATCCGCTTAGGCCGAGCGGGGCACGGTGGGGGGCCGAGCTCCGTGTCCTCGGCCCCCGCGAGCGGGCGGGTGAGTGGGTGGGTGTCCCAGCAGCTCTGACCTTGCCKTGCCGTCTGAGGCTCTTTCCGAAGCTTTTTCTTTTGAAATTTATTTTATTTCACCCCCTTTTGTCCTCCGTGAATAGACAAGGTGAGAGCGAGGATGCCTCCCGCACAGAAGCCGATGCGGTACGGCCACACCGAGGGCCACACGGACGTCTGCTTCGATGACACTGGGAGGTAACTGCCCGGCTCCTGGAGACCCGGGTGAAGGGCGGTCTGGGGGCGGGATGGGCTTGTTCCTGGCTGCTGCTTTCTCAGGAGCTTCTGTACCAGCCACTGCTGCGTGAGGCGCTGGGGTGGATTTATGGCCTGGGAAATACTTGGTTTTTTGCCTGTGTGGCAAAAAAAACTGGCTACATGACATATTTTGATGCCCTGAGTTTTGAAGTGATTGATTTATAACTTAAATGTGAGCGCATATATATATGTATGTATGCATAGTATGTATGTATATATATAAAACCTCTATATGCACTTTTTATGAGTGTCTTCATAGAATCTAGCAGAAATCAATGTAGCGTGGGAGTAAATATGTTCACATATGCACTAAGAAACTAAAAATATAGTTGAAGAAATCCAATATTGGGCTTGCTGTCTTATCTTGTTATTCTTGCGCTAGTTCTTGAATGTATAAATATAAACTAAATATTTGCCATTACCTTTTTATTGATTAAAAATAAATGGTAAACCAGAAAACAAGCCCTCTCAAAATGAACTCAAGGGGTAAGTCTCATATATTGAGTATGGTTTAAGTCCATATTCTCTTACTCCTTTCTTTAGTCCATTAGCCTTGGTACAAAAACTACTCTTAAGAGTTAGTCTAATAACAATGCCTCGGAACCACAAAAAGCCTTGTTTGCCATTACAATGCAAATGTTTAAAAAAGGATGCAGACATCTCTGCCAAATGGCACTGGTCCACTACTGCTGGACTCCCCAGCATCAATATATTCAATATCAACACAGTGTTGTGTTGCTGTCAAAGTACAGACGTTACAGAACTAAGAAGAGCAACATCACATCTTCACCACTGGCTTTGTAACATTTTGCTTTTTAATTAGAATTTTTTGGGACTGCAGACAGCTTTAGAAAAAAAGAATGCAAGGCTTCATTATAAATTCACGATGTCTTTAATTAAAAATCCCATGCAAACTTCTGTATATTTGCTCTGTGACCTCAGGTTATTGTTTACTGCATTAAAATTGTGAAAGTTACCTCTAGCAAACTTGAATTCCWTATTAACTATTTTTTAAGGGTTCTGTAGGCCTGGAACATGTTAAGCTTGTTAAACTTCAGTCGAGTATGCATTAACGCTCTTAGTTTGCCCTCAACTTTGTAATGAGCTGTAGGGTAAGTTTTCAAAGTCTTCAGAAGCAATTAAATGCCCAGTTCTTAGAGAAATCAGTGCTAATTAAGTCCTTTGAAAAATTCGCTCTAGGTCCTGTAAAAAATGGATTGACTGGTAATATCTAAGGGTCAGTTCAGATGAGTGCCAGGCCTAGGTAGTTATCAGAGACTCAAGGTATTGTGTTATGCTACCAGATGTGATTTTTTTTCCTCCCCCCTCCCCATGTTTAATAAGTTACTTAGACATAATAAATGTAGGTACTTGTTGTATCACATAGTATGTATTGTGTTTCAATTTAAAAAAACCCTAACACTTCAGTAACATTTTCATTTTGGGATTTAAAGTCACAGTGGCTGTCCTTTCCATTCCTGAATGTTAACAAATCCCGTGTCTTTCCACAGCTGCATTGTAACTTGTGGCAGTGATGGAGATGTTAGGATTTGGGAAAACCTGGATGATGATGACCCAAAGTCCATTAATGTGGGAGAAAAGGCCTATTCATGCGCTCTAAAGGTATCGTCGTTAACAGATGTTAGTTCTGTCGTGCTGGTATTGATACATGACTSTACAAATGCTGGATTTTCAAGCTCAGGGATGCTGCTCGTGTGGGTAACATTAAACATATACGGGGATAATATACAGAAAAAGGCAAGAATAATACTGTATGTAGTGCATTTCAGTCTGATGTATGTTAAATATGTAGATCTTTGTCTTCAGAGTAACGTATGGAAAAAATGAATGCTGTTTAATGAGYGGCAGGTATTTAAATTTGAGCATATGAACATATTCTACCTTTRTGTCTAAATGAAAATATTAAAGCAGTATTGAAAACATTATTTTCTGAAATACACAGAAATGTAATTGATTAAATGTGCCTATAGACTTTTTGAATATCTTAACTAAATTAAGTATTTTATATAAATCAAGAATACTTCTGACAATTCATTTTACCCCATAGAGGATTGTAGAGGAATTATTCCTTATAGTAAGCGTCTAATTTTTTTTTTTTTCCTCCTCTTCCTTCACATTCAGTTATACTCATTTCTGACTTTGATCTCCTTTCTGAGAAACGAGCCCAGCAGATKAAGCTAATTATGCAGTGAACTTTTTAGGCTGTTTCAGTGTTTTCTCACAATGTGAGTGGCAAAAAGTTTCCCAGCGTAAGATGTGATCATCAAGTATTAGGAAAAAGCCAAGAGGTTGTTTTAYGTGGGCCTGTTTAAAGGTCCAAGGAATTATGATTTATATTAATCAAAAATTGCTTTCACAAAGTCAGTGTCTGGTAATGCTTTGGTAATGCTTCTTTATAATTGGTTGATATTTCGCTGTCGAAATTGTTTAGCCCAAAGATGCCTCTGACCCCCATCCCCAAAGTCAGAAGAGGACAGGATTCTTGCTTGCRTAAGTTGCAAGAATTTGTGAGAATGCTGACTAGAGGCAGTTCTGTAGTCTGGCTGACTGACATTTGAAGCATAACCTGCTCTGTTTGTTTTAATGTTAAGGCAGTTCCTTTTAGTATATCTTTCAGGACTTGTTATTTGTAAAAAACCAAGGCAAATAAGTTACCTATATCAATTTGTATAATAGAAAATAATTCTTTTTACTATGCATTTTCATGTAGTTAGTTTGAGAATTCTCACAGTATTTCCTTTATGTGCAATTATTGTTATATTACATTAGTAATAGAAGGTCTAAAATGTTGTCTTTGGCAATTGTAGAAGAAGAAAGGAATTCCAGAAGTCTACATCAGTTCTTCAGATGTCGTGTAGTTAACTTTGCAGTGATAAAGGAAAACTTTTAARTTGTTTTCAACTATTTGTGGTTTTGGAGAGGAGTATGAAAGAGGAAATTAATGAGAATTAACATATATGTATTATATTTTAAAAATAATAATTTGAAACCTTATTCAGAACTGCTGCCTTAAATGAAACCTCTTTCTTATATCCCTTTTAACGTACCTCATGTATCTRTTCCTCAATACCTGTATAATCTGTTTTCATCATTAATTTTTAGGGTATTTTGCGGTTGATTTTTATCGCATGACTTATCCTTTCACAAACGAAGTGAGGTGACTTGAATGAGCCTCTTAGCAAATCAGTGGCAGAGCCAGAAATTGCTAAAACTGTTAATGAATAGAGGAGGGAAAATCTTGGTTTTAATTTTTGACACCAGGAGGAAAAATCCTGTGCTCTTTATTTTATTGTAAAGTGCTTTTAGTTTTGGAGGGATTTTTTATTTTTAAACAGTGAGATTAAGAATGCTTCGTGAGACTTAACCTAAGGAAATCTTATTTCAAAAATTATTCTTCATTAATGAAAATGTCACGAGGAACTGATCTGAGATGTCAATGTAATCCAGGTAATAAATCTCATCTCTAATTTAGTTAGGTTATTCACTACTGGCTGCTGCTTTGTTTGTCTTCAGGATTTTTAATGTAACTTTAGGCAACTTTTTTTAAAAAAAAAAAAAAAAAAAAAAAACCAAACACCCCACCCCCCCCCAACCCAAACAAAAAAACCCTCAAGGAAATAAGGCATTTCTTCATCTGTTTCAAAAACTTACTGCTACGTACAGCTGAGGAATAGTATTGTCACTTGAAGAAGAGATACTACTTTTCCAAGTACAGGATAGTTATTTCTTTTGTTTTATACTTCTTTTAATCTGGATTAATTTTTAGTAAACATCTGCCTTCTGTTTTCTGAAAAGAATTAARCTATAGTTCATGAACTTCTCATCTTTCCCTGGTGGCATTTAACTGAGAAGTTTGGTCCAAGGGTGCCCTCTCCTGATACTGCAGCATTAATCTAGATAGGATGCAAGATTCTTCCTGTTCTAAGAGCTTTCTTGCCTATGTAAAAGGAGTGAATTTTCCATCCACCAGAGGAAGATTGGCTAATTCTCTTTGAAATTCATTAGTGACTTCGAGTATTCATTATTTTAGTAAGGATCCAAGTTGGGAAGGTCTTGATGCAGTAAATTGCCAYATAGTTAGCATAATGAATTTTAAATCTGCTGAAGCARCTGGAGTTTCAGTATTAAATCTAGCAGTGTATTTCTACAGGACTGAAAGTAAGAGAATAATTTTTCTAGTTTTTAATAGTTTGGATAAAGTGATAAAGTATTAAAGTTACTGTGCTTGTCTGCATTTTTTTGAGGAAGAAATACAAATTAAAAGAGTGTTTTCCCTACTACTCTTACTGTCAGACCTCTTTTGGAACTACTAAAGTTAATCTGCCCAAATATTAGGCACATCAGAGCAATTTTTTTGGCTCCGTGGACAKAAATGTGTTTTAACTAACAAATTTTATGATGGATTTTGTTTTTTAGAATGGAAGACTGATCACAGCAGTATCGAACAATACTGTTCAGCTACATACATTTCCTGAAGGAGCTCCAGATGGCATCCTTACTCGTTTCACCATGAATGCAAACCACGTCATCTTTAACAGTGATGGTACCAAAATTGCTGCTGGATCTAGGTAATCCGTGCATGACACGGAAAAGCATTGCTATCGTTCAAAATCTGGCAACTTCCTCGCGTGCTGATTTTTTACCAATGAGATCATTAATCCACATACCTCTGAGGGTTTTAAAGTATTGCAAAATGCCTTCCAGGGGTGGAGGGGAAGAAAGGAATGAAAAGGACTTTAGGAAACAATGCTCTGAGAGATACTTGATCCACCAGATAATTTTAAATGGAAATCTGGTGTTGTGAAATAATTCCTTTTCTTTAGGAGACYTGAGTGTTTTCAGCTTTCAGTCCTGTAATGCATAAGTGTTCGCCCATATGGATCGCATTGCAGCGTTAAGGATTTTGTTACTGTGTGCTAAAGATAATGTCCTGACTGTTCAGGGTCGTGGTGCTGCAGATGTATATACGCATGCAAAAGTTAGATGGGTTCYGATTTGTGTGAGAGCTTTGAGTCATTCTGTGGCGTAAGTATCATCACCATTCTGCTAAGTGATAACACATGGCAGTTGCAAGACTCGCCTGAGGGGAATTAAATGCATAGTTAGTTAATTTCTTAGGGCAGCRTGTTTGCTTTTACATTATATACTCTATTCCGTTAACAGAAATGGCAAAATAGCAAGCAGGCAATATATTTTAATTTTTTTTTATTTATTTGAGGCTCAGGTGATTCTTAATTGGATTTGGTGAACTCTTTGGGCAGCTGTAGCTAACCCAGGCTGTACGCTTGCCTCTCCACTGGAATTTGTCTTCCATCCCCACACTAGAGATGGCAGAGCGTTGCATCTCCCTGGCTCCTCCAAGTGTGAATTGAACGAGAAAGCAATTGGGATGAATATGCTGGACTGTGAACTCTGGCCGCTGTGGAGCAGAAACACGAGCTCCCCCAAGATTGGGAGGCTGGACAGCTGGGGGCAGTAACCACTCTAATCTCTAAATCTGACAGGAATCATGAGTTTGGGCCCTTTGCCAGTGCTTGTTTCTGAGAGAACAGCTCTGCCCCAGGATCTGACTTTGATTAGAGAGATTAGGCAGATGGCAAACTCTTTCCAGTTTCTAAAACTTTTACAAAAACCCAGTACTTCTGCAGCCTGAGCAGGGCCCTCACGTTAGGAAAAAGAGCTCATGAGACTGTGAGGCCACCCCTCGAGGAGTCTTCTGTAACATACTGGAGGAAAAGGTGACAGCCACGAAGTGAAGGAATGCAGCTAAGAAGAATTGCTTTTAGTTGTCACAGATTTCTCAATTTTTTATGTGAAGTCTGTAAACTTCAGTTTTATGGAAGTTTATCATCCAGCTGGCTGCCAAAGTTCACACGAACTATTTGAAAAATAGTTGTGTGGCTTCTCAAATAAACAAAAAATATCCTATTGCCCGTTTTTTCTCCCTTTAATTTGCCTTGGATTGTTTAAGAGGGCTAACATAATTTTAGTTGTCTCGCAATATAGCTTGTAGACTTCCTTTTATGACTGGTTAGCATTAAATAGTTGACAAAACTGAGGTTGTGTTTCTGAATATAGTTAAAGTAATGGTTAACCCTGTAGAATTAGGTCCTAAAATTAAATTTCTCTCTGAGGGTGTTGCAATGAAGTATGAGAGGGAGTGGTACTGAAAGACTGTCACAGGAGCTCTTTGGCTTAGAAGTCAGCATTGGTATTTTGAGTTAAACTGCAGTCATGTCTAATTTTGGGGGAGGGAATAAAGTTGTAAAAAATCTGTTAATGTGTCTGACACACTAAATGGTCTTAAAAATCCTGTGAAAAACATCACAAAATAAACTATTTGCTCTATCTTTTTTTAAAAACCACATGACCAAATAATTATAGTAATGAATATTGGTCCCATTCCACAAATAGTTCTTGTTAAGTCAGCTCTCTGGTATCTAAGCAGAGGTTTTAATTAGGTCATATAGAATATTATATTAAACAGGTATATGGTCTGTGTGTACATAATGTCMTCTTCAAAGAGCAACCATATTTCATGAACTTTGACATGAACAAAAATTACTTTCTGTTAACCTGGCCTTGCTCCTATTGTAGTAAGCCTCAAGATTCTCATTTTTCCTTAGATCATACAGTGTTGAGAGCCATAACTTCCCCAAAAGATAGTTAGTGCCCAATTTCTATTGCCATAGACACATAGTTTGTCATTGTTAATACCAATGTTAATACTTTTATGTCTGTGCCATTGTGATCTACAGTGACTTTATGGTCAAAGTTGTGGAGGTGACTGATAGCAGCAAGCAGAAAACATTGCGRGGACACGATGCTCCTGTTTTAAGCCTGTCTTTTGACCCCAGGAATGTTTACCTGGTAAAAACACTTTCTTGTTTACTTTCTACTTTGAATCTCCTTTTCCCTGGGAAAGAAAATAAATACATACTTTTTACAAAAAAAAAAAAAAAAACAGTGACGGGGCACGTGAGACTACTTCATTTCAGCTGACCTTACTGATGATGGAATGTGTGACAACTTGTTGCATCCCAGGAGAACTCGGTCTTTGCTTTACTACTCAGTTACTGTCTATGTTCTTCTGGAATCTAATGCTGATCGGCTTTTTGAGGGGAAAAGATGGCTCACTAAAGAAATTTAATATTAGTTTTGAGCCTCTTTTGCRAATAAGCAGCTCACTTGAAGTATGAGGGTTTGTAATTACAGTAGCTTGGAGTCGAGTACAATTATCAAGACGACAGCATTAGAAAGTTTTAAGTCTTAAAATGGTTTAAACAGAGGCTTTCTTTTTAAAACTGCCTATATATTGTATGTCTGTAGCATTGGTGTTAGGGGGTTTTTTCAGTTTTGTAGCATTAATTTCTCTATGTCTTTAATTATTAATTTGTTTACAAAAATCTCTTACATAGGCATCAGCGAGCTGTGATGGTTCTGTCAGAGTATGGAAAATCGCAGATCAGGTAAAAGGCCTGCCTTTCAAAGTTAAGTGTTTCATAAGAAATCCAGGATGTCACAGACAGCAAGAGGAGCTGGACTGAAATAACCCTACTGGAGTAGGGTTTTCTTTTTGGGGAAGAAATCTAACTGCACTTCACAGAATATTTTTATCTACTTCTGGGGGAAATTCTGAAGCCTGATTATGAAATGTTGCCTGGGTASCTGTGGATTGTTCTTCCTGTCTGTGGAATCCCTGATTTCTTCTGTTCGTCTTTCTTCACTGGCCGATATTGTGTATTTTGTCCTCAGCACATTCAGAAATAACGCTTCTGTGTAAAGATAGCAATTGACATCAGATTCCTTATTTCAGAATTTCAGCTCATTGCTTTCGGGGTTAAGGAAGGGTTTTCATTCTARTTAAACAACTATCTAGGTATATTTTGTTTTTATTTATTTTTACCAAGCTTCCTATGAAATAATGAATAATTTTCAGGATTGTAGACTGGCTGGTGAAGGTGGAATAATGCTCTGAGATCCTACACAGTATCTTCTTTTATAAGTGATCTGGTGGGTTAGTGTYGTTAGGAACACGATTGCTTTGACCTGAGGTTAGGAAGAGGGACAGATTTCACATGCCAGGGTCACTGAGATGATGCCTATGATGGTAACATTTTTCTTTGATAGGGGACTTTGGGCACAATGTTGCTTCAGTGTCTCCTGCTCTCTGCCTGTAGCACACATACATAGTTTTCTAAGGACTCGAGGTTCAGCTCAGTGCATTTCAGCCTTTTATATTTAAATAAGTTTAAGGCTATTGACAAAGGGCTTGCTATTCCACTTTTTTTTTTTTTTTTTTTGTTCATTACAAACTTCACAACAGTTTTTCAGAAGGAGGACATAAATCACAGTTTGAAGAACATAATTTTATTAGAAATACAGTCTTTCTGTCTTTGGGCTCAGCTTGGCAATATTTGGCTGAAATAGTTAAGGGCCTGAAAGAAAACAGATTTAGTGAGAGAATCAGATTTAGTCTCTGCTCTTGGAACTCCAAGGAACTTGAAAAGAGGGCTTCAGGTGAATGCTTTATTAAGGCAATTCTACATATGTATGTGGGATTATTTTTGCTAAATGCCATTGACTGGAATAAGAATCCATATGGAATTATTCCTGTAAGTACAGTTGAAAATGTACCCCTGCACTTGTGGATTGCTATTTTTTTAAAACAAAAGCATACTTTTAATGTGAAATCTCGTGTTCCAGACTGACAGTGGGTGCCTTTTGGGGCAATTAGACTAACAGTGTCCTGGGATGGGATTGTAGCGGTATAATTTATCTATCTGTGCTGTACTTTGAGAATATAGCCATTCATTCTTTATACTGCTCTGGTGAGATTCAGGCTGATGTGTGTCACCTTGCTGCAGTTGATCTGGGTTTGACAAATGCTTTTGGTTAGATTTCTCTGTAACCTAAAAATATGTGAGTTCATTTGTTCTGTACTTGATTAAAAACACTTGTTCTGTGATCTTATTTCTGTTACAAGTATTTGTATTGTCATTAAAATATTTTCGGGACTATACTGGCAAGATGTTTTTTGAGTTGTTTTTTTTTTTTTTTAAGGTAGTATGTACCATTGTATTTGGATGAGAGAGATTATTTCATTTCAAAAATGGCGTATCTTTTTTCCTTTTCACTTTTTCCACACTTTTCCTTTAAGAATTTGTACTATACAGTAGATTTTCACAAACCTAGAAAACTCATTTTTTTAATATTTTGTTTCAGACATGCACGACAAGCTGGCCGCTGCTGCAGAAGTGTAATGATGTGATAAATGCTAAATCGATATGCAGGCTTGGCTGGCAACCTGGCAGTGGGAAGGTAAGTGACATTATTTTAGCCACATCTTAATCCTTCTTTTCTTTTTGGGAGTCCAACAGTAGAATTCAATCCGGGCAAGCCCAAATTGCAGCTCCTAGGACTAAGGAAAATATTTGGGGTGAAGTTCACTTTTAGGAAAAATAAAAACCTGGAAAAGGTTACTTGTTTAAGGTCTGGACTGTGTTTGGCAGTAGTCCAGCTGTCAGCCCAAAACCATGTTAAACAGTCATGTTGGGCTGAATACGAAGGAACATTGTACATGAGGGAAATAATCAAATTGCTTACAACAGAGCATCAAAGGAGTTCGGTCTTTCTCTACTTTAGGTAAATTTTGCCCTATCAGTAATCTTGCTCTGTAAATATTTCCTTAGTAAGTTGTTCCCTTTCTTTTTACCTGAAGAGCGAAGCTGATGCTGTTGTGACTAAAGGTGGTGCGGATACCTACTACAGGTCTAGTGCGTTGTGTATGTACTGCTGCAGTAGTACTATGTATGGATCAC
Source organism: Oceanodroma leucorhoa (assembly GCA_030449065.1). Taxonomy (NCBI): domain Eukaryota; kingdom Metazoa; phylum Chordata; class Aves; order Procellariiformes; genus Oceanodroma; species Oceanodroma leucorhoa. The sequence goes on along the minus strand of JASVER010000057.1, from coordinate 4,726,932 downwards.
TAATCAAAATGGGTTGGGGCGTTAGGGCGGCAGTGTTGATCTGCCTGAGGGTAGGAAGGCTCTGCAGAGGGATCTGGACAGGCTGGATCGATGGGCCGAGGCCAATTGCATGAGGTTCAACAAGGCCAAGTGCCGCGTCCTGCACTTCGGTCACAACAACCCCAGGCAACGCTACAGGCCTGGGGCAGAGTGGCTGGAAAGCTGCCCGGCGGAAAAGGACCTGGGGGTGCTGGTCGACAGCCGGCTGACCATGAGCCGGCAG
>JASVER010000057.1:4586522-4726383 GCA_030449065.1 Oceanodroma leucorhoa | reverse complement strand
AGACCTTATCGCTCTCTACAACTACCTGAAAGGAGGCTGTAGAGAGGCGGGTGTTGGTCTCTTCTCCCGAGTAACAAGTGATAGGACGAGAGGAAATGGCCTCAAGTTGCTCCAGGGGAGGTTTAGATTGGATATTAGGAAAAATTTTTTCACTGAAAGGGTAGTCAGGCATTGGAACAGGCTGCCCAGGGAAGTGGTGGAGTCACCATCCCTGGAGGTGTTCAAAAAACGTGTGGTTGTGGCGCTTCGGGACATGGTTTAGTGGGCATGGGTGCTGGGTTGATGGTTGGACTCGATGATCTTAGAGGTCTTTTCCAACCTTAATGATTCTATGATTCTATAGGTTATATAGACGTCTCTCTAGCATGTAACCTAGAACACCTCTGCAGCATTTGATAATGCAAAGGGGAGAGGAGGAAGGAGCAGATAATTGTGAACCTGTATGAAATGAGGCATGCCCTGCCATTCTTGAAGTAAAGGACAGGGAATTGAGTGAAAGTTGGGCATTTGGAAAAATTGTTTTATGGCTTCTGTTCTTGCCTGTGGTAATAGTGTGGCAGAACCAATTCATCCTTTATTGACGTTCCAGTATATTGGATCTAAAGAGTATTTTCCAGTGTTTTCTCACAGTTCTTACCTGAATAATCTCGTTTCCCTGACTTAGCCTTTGTGTCTGTCTACCAGTGTCCATTCTTCAAAATACCTGGCTGCTATAATAGGATTATGTATAACTTTTCTGTGGAAGAGAGAATGTCACCTGCAGTACAAATTGTTTCAATATCTATATTGCATAGAATCAACTACTTTTTAATTTTTAGGCTAATTCTTCACACATACATATTTGAAATGTAAGTAGTTGTCTTGCTTCTGTTACGAAGCAAATTGTTAGAATTTTAAAAACCCAAATCCTAAAAAAATAAGCAGGCAGTAATATTTATGTAGTTTTGTGAAAGATAAAATGAGCTATTTCAGGAATCAGCTATTCAAATAAGATTCATTGAGAAATTGTAACCTGATCAAAAGAGGTTTGGGGAGGGAGGGAAAAAGAGAACGTAAACCCTGTGCTCAGAGCACTGAAAACTATTTGTATGTGCATGTTAGCTGTTTCATAAATAAGAACTTCTAACCTTATGGTGCAGCTGTCATTATCTTCAGTYTTCTGCCAAAAAGAAATGAAGATTAAAATAAAAACAGGCATGCTTTGTTATGTTGCATGTGGAAAGCATTAAAGAACCTTGTAATTCAAGTTCAGCTTTCTTTACTTTCTCAGTTGGCATTGCTAGTTTGGTAGAGAACCATTAAATACTGAGGCAGTCACAACTGTAATATTTCTGAATGAAGGAGCTATGCTATTTGAATGTTCTGTTGGAAAGGTACCTTGTTGTAAATTGGCTGATTCTTGTTTGCTTTGAACAGTTGCTGGCAATTCCTGTAGATAAAGTTGTTAAACTATACAGAAGAGAAACCTGGGATAGTCAATTTGATCTATCAGATACATTCATCACACAGGTAGGTACATGAACCAGGTGCTTGCTAAATCTTCTATAATTTACATGTTATTCTCCTGGAAATTATCTTCTGGACAGTATCTCTTCCCTGCCCTCCTCCCCTCACCCCCCAGTAATGGTTGCTCATGTTTTCTATTTCATTTCTGATCCTGTTACTTTATGTTGGAAAACAAGGCAAGAGATACTGGGTGAGTGTCAAACGTGTCTTTATGTGGCTCTGGTTCCCCTCTTTCATTTATAGTAACCCACTAGATTTTTAAGGTCTACTGGTGAGTCACCAGCTGCAGCTGAAGAACATCTGTTTTCACAAATTGCTCTAAATACGTGGCATTTTAGGGAAAATGTCAAGAGTATTATTTCTGTACAGAACAGAGATATTAGTTGTTCACTGTATATTTTATTAAGCTGAAATTTAGCTACGTAGTAGCCCTGTACCATCTTCTTTCTTTTGACCTCATTATATACTTGGAAACCTTTGGGTTAAAGAGGACCACTTGCCTAGTGCTATTAAGGTACAGAACACACCGTCTCGGATTTTAATTTATGAAACTGTATTAAGTTCAAAATAAATAAAGCTATGTTTAGTGCTGAGTTTGCAAAATATACTGTGCTTCTGTCTATGTGTCTAGAATCAGGTTTTGTTCAACCTCCTGACAGCTTTAATGACAGAAGATGGATATTCTCAAAAAAAAAAMCAGTGTGCTATCTTTAAAGAATGGTTCTTGCAGGGGACTACCTAAAGCCAGCTCTAGTACAGGAGGCTGGATGTGATTTGATAAAGATCATTATTTTTTTTTATTTTCCAGAATATCTGTCTGTTTTAAGCTCCAGAACATAATGCTGTGTGTGCATTGGTAATTTTTTATTTTTTCCTTAGCCCTTGAATGTTGTGGCCTGGTCTCCTTGTGGGCAGTATCTGGCAGCTGGAAGTGTGGATGGGTGTATAGTGGTGTGGAATGTGGAAACCCAGGAGTGCATAGAGAGGTATTYAGTGTTGTTCCATAAATCCCTAAGTACATGTTTTTTTCTTGAAATAGAATTTTGTTACCTTTTCTGTAAAACTTATTTGCGCAAAYGTAGAACTCTGCCTCTTGAAAAGCCTTAATAAGATTTACAGAGCAAATCCGTGAGTTTTCTGCTAATGTTCCACTGAAAACAAGCACCCCAGGAGACAGCGTATGAAGGCTCGGGTTGAAGAATACCATTTACCTGGCCTCGCAGATTGTCTCCCAGCTGGTGGTGGGGCTGGGAGCACATCCACAGAGAGGGAGCCAAAGCATAAGGTCAGAAGAGCTGTGTCAGATCTGGGTGGTGCTGGGAGGCAGGGCCACCCTTCAGTCTAGACTTGAGCAAAGGGAGCAAGAGGAGGGCTCTTCTCCTGCGCAACSCGAGTGAGGCGCGCTACGGTTCACACGCTGGAGGGAATTCAAGGGCTGCCATATCATTTCTGTGTTCTGCAAGGAAGCAGCTTCCACAGGAGTGTAACTCTTGGCGGTAGGTAGAAATGTGGCATTGTTTTGCCTTCCCACCATATCCAGTATGCACAGAAGTATGTTGTGGTTCATGTGATATACTGTTTTCCTTTCTGCATAGCTAGAAGGATCTGGAAACATTACATTTTTAGAAATAGAATAGGGAAGGGACATGTATGTGGATTTTGTTGGAATTCCATAGTCTGGTTTTCTGTGTGCAAACATATTTTATTACTTTTTAATCCTTGATTAAAGGATAATTTTGATGGAAACGAATTTTCCTCACATCCCAAACCCCAAGATCATTGGCAGTAAGATGTATTTTCTAAAGGGAGAGGGAAATATAGATACATCAGTCAGCCATCCTCACCTGTAGGCAAAAAAGGACAAACTGACAGAATGCACTTTATGTTGGCTAGTTAAAGCATCTCTCAAAAAAAAAAAAAAAAAAAAAAAAAGCTATGATTAAGTGAGGTAGAGAAGAAGAGATGGGATGATTTATCTGTCTGAATATTTTGGGTAAGAAACGTGATTGTTACTGTAACGCCTATGTTAAGAATTAAAGACAGATGATGTAAATAATTAATGGAAGGATTTTTTGTGAGAATAAAGGGATTAACTCATCAGTTTGGTAAAAGAGAAACAACTGAATGTTCTTTTTATAACTGGATGATTCTGGAATGTGTGACTGCTGGGGAATTACTTTGTCTTTTCTACTTGTATCAGGAAGCTGTTGATTTAAGAATATGATTCTGTTTGATTTTTAAAGCTTAAATGATTTTATCCATAGAAAAGGAAGACCTGCTGTATTTTTTTTTACAGTAGCTGTTTATTCTAAAGGTGACCTATTAATTATTTTATTATGTGTAACATCACTGTAATGTCACTTTCTAATACTGTAAATATTACCACTTCTTACAATAACTCTTGAGGAGGTTTCTGCCCTGAGAAGCTTACTAAAAATCCATTATTTTTATATTCTTTTTAGGATGAAGCATGAGAAAAAGTACTCTATTTGTGGACTGGCATGGCACCCCAAATATAGGCAAATAGCTTATACAGATACTGAAGGAAATCTGGGATTGTTGGAAAATATCGGTGATGGAAAGAAACCAAATGACAAGGTGATCAGTACCAATTACTTCTTAAATTAACATGATTATTTAGGTTACCAAATTATATTGAACATTTTGGTTTGTATGTTGAAAGTTCCCTTTTGTGTGTTAATTCATTTCTTGAATTCCATGTCCAAAAGAAGCTTTATGATGTATGTTAATCTGGTTTTAGGTTGCCAGTGCATTGACAAAGGACTACAATGATCTCTTTGATGGAGACGACGATGACTATTTAAATGGAGATATGATTGAGCCACAGTCTTCCCCAAAGGCTGGAGCTAATGAAGATGATGCTGATGATGATGACCTTATGCCAACCTCAGGCCACCTGAGACGGGCAATAATTGATGATGATGATAACTCACTAGGTACAGAATGAACTCATTTTCCAGAGCTCTTTAGTGCTGTTATTGGGACCATCTCTTAGCATCCTCTACTCGGATATATTCTGCCTTATTTTTCCAGAGAAATCTTGACTGTTTTAAATTTTTTACCTATATTCTGTCATAATAATATGTATAAGATGTAATATTTTTTTTTTGAACTTCTAGATATTGGGTTGATAAAAGCTAATTCCAATCTTCTTGAAAAGGAAGATGATGATGATGATCAGACTGGTGGCTTTCCAGCTTTACCACCGTCATCTACACAACAGCCTTTCTATGATGGGCCAATGCCAACCCCCAGGCAAAAGCCGTTCCAGCCTGGCTCCACTCCTGCACATCTCATGCATCGCTTCATGGTAAATCTCGCTGCTGTGTGGTTATGTAGGTCTACTTGCTTTGTTAATATTGAATATTGTCCAGTTCTTGCTATGTCTTAATTTAATCTTTTCCAAGATTTTTGATTTTTTAATACTTCACAGTGTGAAGCTAAATAGTGGAAAGTAGTTTTGTGTTAATGCAAAGACTGCATAATGTTATGCTTTACATTTCAGTTGCTTTTGATGTAGAAATAAATACTTGGCTTTAAGACAAAAGCAAGCTATACAGTTTGTATCTGTGCTATTGAATTGTAGCAAATCTTTTTTTAAAATTCTTTTTTAGCCAGAACTTGCGGATATTTTTGTGCTGTTAAGACTTGTACGTTAATCATCCACTATTTCTTTCTAACTGCAAGTTCTTCATACTTAATTTTGCAAGTAGAAAAATGTCTAAGCAACGAGGATGAAACTGGTTTCTGCCTAATTCAGCTGTTTCAGAAACTACGAGTCCTGACTACACAAGTCTTCAGTCTTTCTCCAGCCTCCCACCTACTGCTGTTTCAGATRAGAAAGTTATAGGCAGTTTTAGGGCAGTATGCTTGATTTGATTCTGTTGGTGGGTTTTTTGTTTGGTTTTTTTTGTTTTTTTGTGTGTGGGTGTTCTTTTTAATAGGTATGGAATTCTGTTGGTATCATTCGCTGTTACAATGATGAGCAAGACAATGCCATAGATATAGAATTTCATGATACCTCCATACATCATGCAACACACCTGCCAAACTCTCTGAATCACACGATGGCTGACCTCTCTACCGAAGCTATTTTACTAGCCTGTGAGAGTACAGATGAACTTGCAAGGTAAGTCGTGGCCTTGCTCTGCAAAACCCGTAATATGGAATTACACTAGTGTTGTTTCAAATATTTCGGCTTTTATTTTCAGCTTCTATCACTCTCTGAGATTTTTGGCTTTTGATCATGCTTTTTATTTATGGGATTGCTTTCGAGGAGGATTTTCACATCCACCCACTTGAAGACTTCAAGAATATTGAAAGATGTATTTTTTTGTTCCTGAGGATTGTTTTTTTAAATCCCTTTTTCAAATATGTATGTACTGGAAACTTCATGCATTGCCAGCTCAAAGGAAATTGTAAACATGAACGAGAGTTTTTCAATCTGCTCAGATCAAAGATAAATCATAAGGGCTATGCTGTTTCTTTTCACACTGTTGCTAAGGAGACATGTTTGGAGGTACCCAAAGAATTATAAGTGTGAAGAACGCAAGTTTATGAAAACCACAGGAAGATTTAAGCAGCTGGGTCAGCTAGACTCTGTTCTTGCCTTTAAGAACAATAGCAACAATATTTTATTGCTGGTTTCTGTGGAAATATCTTGAAGAAAGAACTTCCTTATTTTCACACATACAGCACTGTGATAAGTTGAAAAGCACTCTTTACCTTTAGAAGTATTATTTGTGTGTATTGGTTGTCTGGCTCTTAAAAATTTCAATTTTTTTTTCAATGGAAGTGGGTAATCTATCAAAAGCCATGGTGTCTGTGGATTGGTCACGGGCAATTTTCAATTATTAAGATGGCAGAACTGAAGGTTCCTAATTTTTTTTTCCCTTTGAAAGATAGCATAATGTGACAGACTTGTAATGAGGGCTGATATTCAGGGGTATTGAGCACTTTCAGTTCTTATTAATGTTAATTAAGCAGGACACTTACCTGTTTCCATCTAAAAAATCTCCTCTCAGACCTCTAAACTGTCTCTGCTTTGGCTTTAGAGGCTCTAAATCTACAGTGCTGGAGGTCGAGCTGGCTCTTCAGCTCTTGAATAATAAGAGTAACACCTTTGCAAATGACCACTTGTGATTTGTAGTTCCTKTCTATGACCATCACAGATTCCAGGTCTCTGGTAAAAACGTAATATATTGGTATATTTTCAGATATTGTCTTTTTCTTCACGTTGAGATATTTGACTGTTGTTCTTTGTCTCTGCTTTAGCAAGCTCCAATGCATTCATTTTAACTCATGGGATGCAAACAAGGAGTGGACAGTAGATATGCCGAAGGATGAAGACATTGAGGCTATCTGTCTAGGTCAAGGCTGGGCTGCTTGTGCCACTAGTGCCTTGCTAGTTCGTGTGTTTACAGTTGGAGGCGTGCAGAAAGAGATCTTCAGTCTCCCAGGTCCGGTGGTGTCCATGGCAGGACATGGAGAGCAGATGATGATTATGTATCACAGAGGTAGTTTTCTCCCTTCTGTCTTTTTTGAACTAGGATTTATGTTTTTCAATCCTTGTGTGTTACTGGCTTCAAACACCGGTTAATTTGTATGTAATAACCAGAAGTATTTTACTTATCCTCCTTCTTCTTTTCTTCTTGATGATGCTTATCCTTCTTCTCTTCTTGATGATGCTTTTACTGTCACAACCCACGGATCTTTGACGTCTGACAGCAAAGCCTACATTTTATATTGGGATGCCTAGATTAACCTGTGGGGAAGGGGAGAATTTTATAGCAGTGACATTAATAGATTAAACTTGGGTTTCAGATATGCCAGAATGAATTAGTATGGGAAATTAGGGAAGCAGTTGTTATGCATGCTTTCTGTGTCCAAAATGACAAATAGTCGCTTGTCTGACAGTGGTATCTGTGGATAACCCTGCATTAGAATTAGTTTTTGATTCAAAACTTAAATTTAGTCAAGAGACAAGACAATTCTTTTGTTTTTTATCATAGTCATTGAACATCTTCTTCCTAGGTACTGGGTTTGATGGGGACCAATGCCTTGGAGTACAGCTGATGGAGCTAGGAAAAAAGAAAAAGCAAATTTTGCATGGAGACCCTCTTTCTCTTACAAAGAAATCCTATTTGGTATGGGTTGGATTCTCTGCAGAAGGTATGAAATACCTGCATGAGTGACGTTGAGAAATCTTGGCCCTATTGGGGAAATTTTGGAGGGGAGTTTGGCTAATTAATGCCCTCTTAGTAATGTTGATCTTGAGACTTAGACTTTTTTTTCAATCTCCTCAATGCTAAACAAAATTCTGTTTTTCTATTCTTTGAATATATTTATCAGAAATCTTTAATATGTTTCCACAATGGATAGAATACACTTGAATGTTATCAGGACTTGTTTTCCCGATTGATTGCCCTGSTCAGCAAAAAGAAACAAACTGCATTAGTACACCATAATAGGTGTGTTCAACTACTTCGGCAAAACCTCCCCAAAAAAGTTGGTAGCTTGGGAGGAGTTTTTTATGATAACCAGAAAAAGTAATTGAAAAATGGCTAATTTTCTTTGGGAATCTACCCAAGTAGTAGGAATTTGATTTCTTCATAAAATGTTTTAATTTGAACTTGAGTCAGTTAACTAGCAGTAGTGCTGACTGTCAGAAGGTGGCGCATCTTTCTAAGGAAACTGTTTTTTCTCAGCTAAGTTGTACTGTTTCGGTGAGAGGATGTCGTATTTGAGATACATAAACCATCRTTTCCCAGCAGTATCCAGCAGTTCAGACTTACTCGTGTTGTAATTGGTTGCCTGTCAGAATAATTGTTTTCMTTTTTAACAAACAGGTACCCCTTGCTACGTGGATTCTGAGGGAATTGTGCGGATGTTGAACCGAGGACTTGGGAATACTTGGATTCCGGTGTGTAACACAAGAGAGCATTGCAAAGGAAAATCTGATCATTACTGGGTAGTTGGCATCCATGAAAATCCCCAGCAGCTCAGGTCAGATATTTCACAAGAAGTGCTTTGTTTGTCTGGGTTTTAAATTACAGGGCACGTCTTACTAAGAGAAACTGGAAGCAATTTTTACTAAAACAGGTGGCTAGTAAATATGCACAGTAAATGATCTTATTCATGAATGTAATTCTGCATGGATGTTTCATTACTAAATTGGTTTTGAATAAACTCATTAGAGTTTTATAATTTGTAACTGACTAATTGTGGYTTTTTGCCTTGGCTAATAGGTGTGTGCGCTTTATTATGAAATCACACACCTCTGATGCAGGCATGTTCATAAGACTGCATTTTGGTAGAGAAACTTCCTAAAACGTTATGGTTGCTGTTAGGAGTCTGCTTCTGCTGTTGATGGGTTTTGGGGCTTTGGGGTTTTTGTTTTGTTTTGTTTTGGTTTTTTTGCTTAACTATGTTTTCCCCTTTTTTCCYTTTGAGAAGAATCCAGTCCTGTAATTAATCCGCATCATTAGGCATAGATACAATAACAGACAGTTCTGATTTATTAATATTTAAACTGTGGCCATGAAGAACAATTTTGTATGTAAATTTGCTCAGATATTTAGCTGAGAGTTAGCCATTACTTTATGAATGTGATACTGGCGATGTCTAAATAACTGTGTTTCTCTTTATTATAACACTCATCCTGGACATTTAGTTGCCAAGCTTTGCTTGTAGTCCTCTTTATTCAGTGATCTGTGTCCTTTTCCTACCAGGGCAGAATCCATCAGCTCACATATTTTACTGAAATTTAGGCTCTCTTGCTTTGCTAGTCATGCACAATTGTAGAGGTTGGTGGGAGACTGCATTTTATTTAAATTTATGTGACATTCTTTGTAATCCTCTGTCTTTTRTAATAAGAGAAATAATTTGATATCATTGGTAAATGTCTGTTTCTTCCTCCAAATTATTAAGTAATGTTGGGCCCCAGAAAATTCACCAAAACTGTGCAGGACACATCACATTAGGATGGTCAGCTGTGAGTCTGTCATCATGAGTTTTTTCCTCTACTCCAAGAAAGTGTGCTACTCTGAGTTGCAAAGAACATTTTATTCAAAGCCACTAACATATTAAAGATAAGGAGGGGGGAGGGTTGTTGTAGAAACACCATATGCCTTAATTAACACAGATAGCCAGAACACTAATGCTTCCTGTTCTTTTTTTTCTAGTCTCTGAAACAGCAGCTTATAAAACCAGACATGTTTGTCAATGCTGCATTGGTGCTGCTGGAAATACAGCTCTTCCCCAATCAATGTTTTGCTTAAGTGATTGCTACCAGAAAGTACTAGTTTAAATATAATGAAACAATAAGCCTACGCTTTTAGTATATACTCATCTGTTTCACCCCTCTCTTTTTTTTTTTTTTCTTATTTTTTTCTCCTGTGTGTCTGAACACACCACTCTCCTCATGAAGTCCAAAAGCCCTCATCAAAATAAATGGTAGACGTGCCTGCTCTTGTTCCAGTGGCCTTCAGTTTCTGACTTTAATAAATTGCATCTACATTTTGTAATAGCTGTTAAATTGTGTATTGTGTGAGATAAGAGATCTGTGTCTGTTATGTGCCACATTTGGAGATTCTGGTGTGAACAAGAGCAGCATGTGCTTTCCTGGTTTTAAAATCTTTTATTGGTTGCAATGTAAAAATAACCCTTTATAATGCAATCTTATATATTGCTATATTTAAGTCAGTAATTTAATTACTACTTTTTAAAGAACAAATCCTCTTAAAGTATCTTGCTTCTTAGGAGACATGATTTAGATGTAGAACAACTGGTGACTGTAGGTGATAAGGATTGTATGTGGTTTTTGTTTCCTTTGCACAGGTGTATTCCTTGTAAAGGAGCCCGATTCCCTCCTACACTTCCACGGCCTGCTGTAGCAATATTATCTTTTAAACTTCCTTACTGTCAAGTTACAACAGAAAAGGGACAGATGGAGGTATGGAATGGTGTTGAGTCCACAGCTGATAGTCTCAGATGTCCCTATAGTAGGGATTATACAAGATTCCTATTAATCATCTCTACTATGAAAGAGGGTAGTACAAACTCTGAGTAAGACCTGTGGCTAAGGAGGTTATTTGGGTTCAGTGTCTTGTATAGCGTTTCTGGTTTGGTTTGGTTCACAGCTGTTTCTAGAAGAATACAAAATAAAGCTGTTAATAGCTGATGCAAGGTTATATTTACACATAATCTATTTCTGACCAATGAAGTCTTTYTGTCCCTCTCTTTTTTATTTTTTAGTGGGTAGCGATTAATGTTCTAGGAAGCATCACATTTTGGGATCCAAATCAAGACCCTCTTGAGGGTGCCTGTTTTCTAATATTTTAGCCATAACAAAATTTCTGGAAGATTTTTTTTTTTTTTTTTAAAGATCTACTAAGTGCTCCAATTCATATAATCACTCTGAAAACATAGGCCTTCAGGCTTGACTTATTTTCTTAAGGTAGAGGTGGTTGAAGCAAGATATACCTGCAGAGAACTTCTAGAAGAATATCTGTATTTATTCTTCAATTTTTTTATAGGTTTAAATATTTTCAATCTTGTGGGGTTCAGCTGTAGTGCACAAAATAGAAATGAACATAAAATTCTAACCTCAGCCTTAGAGGCAGTTTAATGCTATTTGAAATTTATTCTCTTTGATAGAAGTGTAGATAAAAAATTTCAGTAATAAATACTTCGTCACTTCTAATGAATTCTCCTTTATTTGGTTCAAGTCTTTTTCTTCTTTATTTGATGGGGTATGTCTTCCACACACACCTCCAAAATAATAGAAGGGAAACACCAGGAACTGTTAATTTAGCTTGAGGGAATATGTACTTCTGTGTAGGTAAAGAAACAGATTATTCCAGTGCCTCTGATGCAAACATCCTGCTTTTGAATAACTTTATAATTATTTTGTAGCAGCTAGCCTGGTCTAATAGCCATACTAGTATTTCCCTGAACAACAAGAGTTATATTGTCTGTTTACCTGTCTCACAGATGATGATTACTCCTACAATTACTGAGTTATTCTGGAATACTTCCAATTTGCTGTGGGACAGAAGTTATAAGATAAACTAATAAACTTGTTCTAGAATTGTCTGTCCTGGTAGCATACTGGTGGACATGAAGGTCTCGTGCTGCTGAAAGCCCCTAATATAAATGGAATTTAACATATATAGTGATTGTTTGGATCAGTTTGTATACGGATGGTTGTTAGTGTGGTCTATTTTTTCCTYAGTAGGCACCGGCTTTTAAAGATAATTGTCTACCCCTCCCCCTCATTATAAGATGAAAGGAACATTTAGGTTGATAAAATACGTTGTAAATTGTTAGGCATTAAGTCATGGGCTGTTTTTTCACCTCTGACCTCAGCATGCATCTTTCTCCCTTTTTCAGGAACAGTACTGGCGTTCTGTTGTATTTCACAACCATGTGGATTACTTATCAAAAAATGGCTATGAATTTGATGAAAATGCCAAAAGTCAGTTAGTGAAAGAACAGCAAGAACTTTTAATGAAGCTGTTTGCCGTAAGTACAAATAAATAAAAAATAGAAAGAAACCCTGAGACTTTATTTTGAGTAGATGGCATTTGATGTAAATTTGGATGTGATTCCTCTTATTAGAAGTCTGGATAGTGACTGGCAATCCAGCTAGTTCACAGACTACGATAAGAGGTGGACTGCAGTTAATATTGTTACTGCTTATCAGTATGAAGGGTGGGAGGAAGAAGAAGAAAAGAAAAAAAAAAAGCTTTTTCTTTGCTATGCAGCTCATGATTGATGGTGTTTTGTCTTTATTCATTCACGCCACCAAGGCCGTAATATTCTGGTCCTAGAGTCTTGAGAGAGCTGTGTTAACTGTGAAGTGTGTAACTCTCAGGGCTTCTTTTCTTTCAGCTTTCTTGTAAACTGGAGCGTGAATTTCGTTGCGTGGAACTTGCTGACCTCATGACACAAAATGTTGTGAATTTAGCTATCAAGTATGCTKCTCGCTCTCGAAGACTAAATTTAGCTCAGCGACTTAGTGAAATGGCTGTAGAAAAAGCAAGTGAGTTGGCAACAGCACCAGAAGAAGAAGAGGAGGAAGAGGATTTCCGAAAGCATTTGAGTGCTGGGTAACAGAAATTTCTGTGACTAAAAGCCTGGGAACATTTTTACTGATCTATTAACATTTTGGTCCAGTTGATGCACTTTTCTGGACCATAGTTTGCAATGTATTTGTTATGAAGTAACAGTTTGTGTTACTCTACTCATAAATTGTACCTATAAAATGGTACGTTCTTGTTGGTATCTTGTGAGGAMTCGTTAGTACCAGGGTGCTAACACAAAGGGAAATATTTCCACTCCTTGCTTACTGTATGCCTGTGTACAACAGCTTCAGAGGCAAAGCAGACTCAATACCAAGTTGCTCTGATTAGAATTTTTTCTCTTTTTTTTTTTTCTTTTTTTTTTTTCCCCTTCCCCTAGCTTGTGCTGGTTTGGTTATTTGATTCCAACCTATTTTTTTTCTCTTTAACTCAGTCTCTCTATCTCACTTCATTTCACAGCTATCTTAAAATCCTTCTACCTTTCTTCAGCCCTCCCCTCTTTTAGTATCCCATCTCAGTGTAGCCTCTTTAGTCTTATTCCCTCCTAATTAATCCCAGCTCTTCAAAGCTATGGRAATACTACAGGTTTGCTATGCATTTTTTCCCCCTCTGTATCTGTGCTATCTACCTTTCCTCTCCTACCTGCATCTGCTTTGTAAAGCATGATGAGGCAAAAGATGGGGGGGGGGTTTATGGGTTTTGGCCTTTTTCTTTTTTTTTAAATATAGATCATATAGAACATCTGTGTTCTTGCTTGGCCTCTGGATGGTACATCTGTAAGGAAAATAATTGCTAACCACCAGTCTGATAGTGCAGAAAAAATGTCATAACATTTTGTCAAGCAATATCTTCCTATAGCCATTTCATGTATGAAGTTTGGAATTTATTTAACCAAGATGAAGAGGTAAGTCCCTGAACTTATCTGTAGCCTTTCCCTTATTCTTCTGTGTGAAAATGCACAGTTAAAACTCCTTTCTAAATGCTCTACCTTGTTCTTCTGGATCATAAACGGAAGGTATAATCACATGTCTGTGACTTCAGCCATTCTGAGGGTTAAAATTATCACAGAATAGTTTGGGTTGGAAGGGACCTTTAAAGGTCATCTAGTCCACCCTGCTGAACGTCACAAACACTATGTTGTTCTTAGTGCCAGATTAATCACTGACATTCTGGTTGAAATAAATGAACCTTTAGTTTATGTATACACAGATTTTGTTAATCGGCAAAGGTTAGGAGGGAAATGCAAGAAATGTACATGCTACTATACTGGGAATTTAGGGAATAATCAGACTAAACGTTAGAACTCGCTTCCTAAGCTTCGGACTGAAAATATGCATCCATGTTACCACCTGTATATTTATTCATGTATGCAAAAAAGTAACCTAGTATTATTTATGATATTGGAGGTATACGTGTTTAAATGGAGATTACAGAAGATGCTTTTTGTTTGCACTTACATTGGTGGCAAAGTGTTCTGGCAACAATAGTGATGCACTCTGAAGGTGGCAGAAGGTTGCTGTTTCTGTTCAGGTGCTTGCTCTTGCGTGTGGAGCTGTTCGAAGGCCAGTGCGTGTACTTTCCATTGAGTGTGAATTTCGGGCAGTTTCATAGCCCTGTGTGGTCTTTCTTAAAACTACATGAGTACCACTTCGGGTGACTGCACTTTGGTGTTTCGGGGTGAACTGAAGTGGTTAATGAATCTTTATTTTATTTTTAGTAATCACCACAGTTTAATCAGAGGTATAATGCAAATAAATGCCAAATGTTATTGTTCTTGTTTCCTAAATTAGATAAGTTAGCTTTCCTTTCTTCCAGTTTTCCTTCTGAATGTGGTGAGCACTTCCTTTCTGATGAATCCTTTCCATTTAGTTACAGCAGCTCTGCCACAGAGTGGAGTCGGCTGCCAGTCAGAAATGTTCCGCAGAACCAAGAAATGGAAGATGCTGAGGAAGCTGATGCCTATGAGGAAGTAGAAGAAACACCAGAAGTGCATAAACAGCGTAAGAAAAATATATTCTCTGAATAGGCTGGAAGTTATCTAGATGTGTCTTTCACAGGCTTAGTAAGGAATTCTGGAAAATTCCCAGATAATTTGTAGTTTGGATAACTCAGCAGTCTATAGGACTATGCAAACAACAGGGTTTTCTGTCTATTGTTTTGTTTTGTTCTTTTGACATAAAGTTTAGGAAAGCCAGGCACACCACCTGTCAAGGGGCACCACAAGTGAGGTGCCGGAGGTTTGATTTAGAAGCCATTTATGTAAATAGAAAATAATCCCATTAGTTTCATCGAGTTTTGAAACTCTGCGACTGTAGCAGGGACTGGGTTTTCTGCTACCTAGTTAGAACAAGGTCTGGTAGTTTCTGATCTGTCTTATTTGGGTGTTGACATACGAAAAACTACGCAGCAGGAGTAACGGGGTGACATGCAGTAACTGCTGCCTCTGAGCTTCCCGTCACCTGGAATTCCCGGTGGGAGATGAGTGGTAGTGCCTACCTGAGTGAGCGGGTGCGTATTCCAGGCTGTGCCCGCAGTCGCTGCGGAGTAACAAGTTTAGTGTATGTCATCTGCTCTGAGCAGCTTGCTCGTGCGTTGGACTTAGTAACTGAGGGACCTCTGGGGGGGGGGTTCTGTTGACTGATACTATTTCGAATGGTCTGSGTTACCTTGTGAAATGGTTACTTTGGTTTCAGCTCAGATCTTGCAGGAGTTGAATTGACAGACAAGTAATTTGCTAGGCACACCTTGAGGAATAAGTTTAAGGTATAATACAACTCTTTAAGTTAAATCTAGGTAAAGACAACGGATGGTTTTGTAAAAGTGTATGTACAATTTGAAAATGAGAATCATGCTTTAAAATATAGGTTGCTTTACTATAACTGGCTCATTTGTTTGGGGTTTTGTTTTTTAACAAGTTATSCTATTAAATTTTATTGCACTTAAATACATACTTCTTTCTTTGTTCTGAAGGGCCAAATCCTTTCTCCAAAGGTGTCACTTCAGCAGAGGTGACTACTCCGAAGTCTGGTGAGTAAATCTCCATTTATTCCAGGCTGAGAACTTCGTCATGCTTCACAATAGCTGCTCCTGTTTTTATCCTCCRTTCTCCCATTACTACTAAAATTTCATGCATAACAGTGTTGCCAAATKGTAACTTGCACTGATTATTGCTCTCACGTTTTTAAGAGGTTCCCTATTCCTCTTGATGTCTTCATTACCTAGTGATGTTCCATAACACTATGCTGATTGCCTTAGCTGTGCCAAATGCTGCATCAGTTGTCTGCCTGGCTGTGTCATGAAGGCATCCTTTGGCACAGGGGAAAAATGAGAACAATGATCAATTGATTTGTTTTACTGATCATAGGCACATTTATTGTTGCACTTACGGGGCAGAGTTAGTAACCCTGCCATAGAACTGTGAGTCTGAGCAGGCAGGGGCAGAATGCGACCTCTTGCTGCTTCTTGCTTCTTCCCTCCTGCCAACCCTCTAGCAAGAATAATAGGAGTGGAAATGGATTTGGGAGTGGAGGAAGTACTGGGTCTTCCTGTGGATTTGTATTTTAAGCTGTTGGTCCTGTGTGTCATTTCTGATGACTAATAATAGCTGAGCGTGTACAGTATAACCTTCATGGGGTTATTAAAGTGCCTTTCTCTTTTTCCGACCACTTTCAAGCCTGGTGGGAACTTTTTTTCTATGGTGTGGAATAGCTGATGCCTTTGATTTAGTTCTTCTCTTCAATTTTCAATGAACAGAGGCTGAAACACACAAAAGGAGTGTTAGCCTAGTTCTTTGGAAGTGAGGCTAATGTTTTTTCATCTACTCATCTAAAATGTGCACATTGCTTCATAGATTTCTATATATATGTGTGTGTGTGTACACACGCACACGTTTTTACATTCTTTTTTCTCTCCAATTAAATAGTTGTAATTGCATCMAGCAGCCAAGGACGAGTGAATCCCTTTAAGGTAAGAATTTTGCAGCTGGTTTGATTGTGGTGTTCTGAAAATCACAACAGATTATTATATCTAAATTTTACAATATAACTATGACAGATATCTTGGAGGGACAGAGGAGGGGCATATGACAGAAAATAAATAAAATGTCTATTTGTTTTGCTAGGTGTCATCTAACAAAAAGGACTCCGTGGTCYCCTCAGCAAATGTTCTAGACACTATGAGCAAATACTCAAAGAAAACTTCTTTCTCTAGCAGTCGAGCTGTAAACAAGCAGAACCCTCCAGTTATAAAACCTCTGATTCCCAAACCCAAGTCCAAGCAGGTAATGTTTCTAGTCTTTTTACATTGTTTCAGTGAACAAAGAACAGTAAATTGAATATTACCAGCTTTTATCAAGTGTGAAACCCTGTTGATTGAGTAAGGCATCTTAGATGGCAAAGTTCATTTAAGCATACTGCAGAAACTATAAAAGCACATAAAACAGCAAAAAAAAAAAATTCAGTTGTAGAAATTACATTCTGCACTGAGTCTTGTGCTTTTATTTTAAATAGTGTTAACTAAATACTTGCTGTGCTGAAATTGGATGGATTAGATGCTATATTAATGCAAGTGATTATTATGTCTTTAGGAAAGGCTTGGTTTTTGTTAGGCTACATGGTACGTGTTGTCTGAGTGAGTGAGGTGTTCTTACCTTTCTCCCCCTCTCTCCCTCAATTTCTATAGGCTTTAGCAGCCTCCTTCTTCCAGGCTCGTACACCTAACTTTAATGAAAAAACAGTGGAAGAAAGAGAAGAAAAAGCAGGAAACGAGTCCCATGAAGTCAAAGTCCCTGCACAGGAGAACACTGAAAACAAAAGGTGAGTGGACACTTGGATCTCAATGCCAAATTCCAATTCTGATAGAATAGCAAGTCCAAAAACTATTTTGTTTCTGAAGACGTTTTACTGGCTGAAGTAGCATAACATCAAGATTAAAGTGTTAGTTGTTAGTTCACAAGTTGTCACGTTTGTGAACTCGCTTCAGAAATTTAGTAAACTGCTACTTATACTATACATATTATCAAACAAACCTGCATAAAAAACGTAACTTGGATTTCCAAATTGCCACATTACAATCACAGTTAAAGAACAGAGAAGAGCATTCTGTTCATTAAATCTTTCCCAGTTTGCATGGCAGTGTTATTCAAAGTAGAAGTTTTGCATCGGCCTGAGACAAATACATGTGTGAGTGAATAATAAATGAACAATGCAAAATGTAATTTTGGAGCTCTAAGCAACGATTTTTGCCTTGATACTACTTATGCATCTGATAATGACCTTTGAATGATAAATGAAAGCATGCTGCTGTGCCAGTTCCAAGTATAGGAAATACTTAAAGTTCAAACATCCCTAGCAAATCTCAGAGGAGGTCTAAAAGCTAAGGGTTTTACGTGAAAGTGTAAAAGCTTTATTTTAGTGTGTTTTTTGAAAAAGAAAACAAACAAAAAACTTACATCACCTAAGGAGCGTGTCTCTTCCTAGCTAATACTCTAATCTGTCTTGTTCCTCTGGAGCAGATGTATTTTCTAACAATCCCAGTCCTCATGAAACTTGCATTATTATAATCATGTTTCATTTAGACTTCATTTAGCTGAGGAAGATGAAGGTAATTATTACTCATTTGGACTAGCATTCTTTTCATTAACCTTTACAGATAATGTTCTAAAACAAGTGGCAAGGAGAATTGTGAAAAGGATTAGCTGAAACATGCTAATATATGTGCTCTATTTTTAGGTTGATGGGACTCTGTCAGAAAGGAAGAGAACCATTATGCTTTGTCATTCTAAAACTGAAATGTTAATCTCCATATATATCACAGTTTTAATAAAAATGCTTGACTTCGTCTTGCCTTGTCAGCATGTTCTTTAAGCATACTGCAATAGGAGAAAGCAAACTGCTGACTATATATATGTCTTTTCTTTCAAGAACAAAAAAGTCCAGTTAGGTGGTGTTTAGAAAYGTTGTTTTGGGGGATATGGTTTTCCTATAACCTTCTTAAACGGACAATTTTTGTGTGCTTGTTTTAGACCAAAGACAGGATTCCAGATGTGGCTAGAAGAGAACAGAGCAAACATTTTGACAGATAATCCTGATCTGAATGAAGCAGAAGTAATAAAAGAAGGCATGAGTCGATTTAGAATGCTGTCATCAGAAGAAAGAATGGTAAGAAAGCATTCTCTAATTCTGTTTTTTTGAGAATTTTTTCCCTTGGTTATTTTTGGCTAGGAATTTTTTCTTTAAATTCCACTGTTCTCCATCTTCATGGATTTCAGCTTTGAATTGGGCCACGATCTGTGACATACACTTTATGAAAATATAAACTATCTGAATAACAAGTAATAGCAGAAAGCAGCTTTTCCAAGGTGGGGCATGTGAGAGAAATGTAATCAATGAAGAAATAACAAAAGAGAAGGGAAGGAGTTAAAAGAGACGTAGCCAGGCTTAATTTATTGAGGCTTAAATTTGTTCTAAGCCCTTTTGGATTTCTTATTTGTCCAGAAAGACAATTAAGAGCTTCAATTTAATATACAGGCTCAATTGAAGTACAGTTTTGAAGGAGAATGCTGTTACAAAAAAGGAAAGTGAGGAAATTGTTCCTAACTTGATCCTTATTAGTTCTTAACAGGAA
Source organism: Oceanodroma leucorhoa (assembly GCA_030449065.1). Taxonomy (NCBI): domain Eukaryota; kingdom Metazoa; phylum Chordata; class Aves; order Procellariiformes; genus Oceanodroma; species Oceanodroma leucorhoa. Next base: position 4,707,148 of record JASVER010000057.1, on the reverse strand, counting down.
TTATTTCAGTGCTTCCTTATAATCAGTGAAAGAAAGTGTATAAAATAAAGCGGTGAGTTTTGTGGCCTAATTTGTAGTTTTCTGTTTAATGATGTACTCTCTTCAAAGGTGTGGACTGAGAAAGCAAAAGGAGGAGTAGTTAATGATTTAACAGAAGATAAAAAGCGAAAGCGTCCCACAGCTGATGAAGATGAAGCGAAAAAGAATCAGGAGCAAAAATCAGAGGACTCAAATTTATCCAAAAAACCAAAGCCTTTAGATCAATCTACAAATGTCAGATTGTCAGCTTTTGCATTCAAGCAAAGCTAAGTAATGTGGTACCTCCTCAGCGTCTGTTTTCTGAAAACGTTAGGTRGTTCTGTATTGAGAAGTTTGCTGCTGTGCTCAAAGAGTACTAGCAAAAAGAGTGCCTTGCTCCAAATAGTCTTTTAGAAAGTATTTTATTATCAATTCTTGRGGGAAATGTTGAATCCACTCTCCCGATCTTTTGCAAGTTACTAGCATAAAGCTTGATAGCAAAACTAATACTCATGGACCTGTTACCTAGAAGCACAGTTCCACACAGTGTCGTGTAGCTGTGTGCCTCGATACTTGTAATATTTGATGCTGAATAGAGATTAGTCATTCTGGGGAGGATAAACTACRTCCAAAAGCTGTCCTATGGTTTTAGAGAGACAAAGTAATGGCTTCTATACCATTCCTTCTGCCTGCTGCAAACACTTGTAAGAGAGACACTCAAAGRAATGGGAGTGAGGGCAAAATAGCTTAACATGGTGCTGACGTCCAGCTGCATTTTCAACATCTGTGGCTGTGACAGCGGCAGAGAGCAGCCTGATAGGGACAGGGAGAGAAAACCAGGACAGAAGCTGCATTAGGAAGGTCAGGTGTGCAAAAATGAGCCATTCCAGACTGTGCAAATATACTTTCCCAATCTGTGCCTCAGCAGGGTGCAGAAAGTGCTCAGAACTTGAAAATCTCTGTATTGTTGTATGTAATGTTTGTTTTTAAAATAAAATGTGAATGTTTCTTTGTTTTAAGGTGGTGGTCGTCTTTGCCATTTTTATAATAAAAGTAAACAGACTTCTACCTACAAGTCATAAGGCAGTCGTATTTACCTTCTCTGGTGAAAAGGCAGTATGTCTAATAAATGTATTCGAAGCAAACTCAAAGTTTGAAGCTTTTTTTAAGGATAATGTAAAACAATTTAACTCTAGCATAACAACTGAGAGTTCTAATTTAGAGGKTTTTTTYCCTGGGTTTGTACATCCTTTCATCGTTTGCTTTYTTTCATTCTTTATTTGTCTTCACATTATTACTGAAAAGGAAATGACTGTCTTGTTTAGAACACATTTTTAACATTGAAATCTGTAGACTGAAGATTCAGTGGGATTTCTGTAAAAGCCACTCTATCTTAGTGCAAGATGTGTTTTGGTAGGCTTTTTTAGCAGTTGTAGGTCATTTTGGAGAAAACAGCTGTTTTCACTGTATGTAAAAAAAAAAAAAACCCAAAAACTATATATATATATATGGGTGTCATGATGTCAGCCAGGGATGGTAAATACAAATCAAGAAAGACTTACACATTTTATTTGTTTAATGCTGATAGTAGCCAGCAAGTAATAATTAATGCAAGTAATAATTAATTTTCTGTATTGACATAATTCATAGAATCATTAAGGTTGGAAAAGACCTTTAAGATCATCGAGTCCCACCGTCAGCCCAGTACCCATGCCCACTAAACCACGTCCTGAAGTACCACATCCACACGTTTTTTGAATGCCTCCAGTGATGGTGACTCCACCACTTCCCTGGGCAGCCTGTGCCAATGCTTGACAACCCTTTCRGTGAAGAAATTTTTCCCAATATCCAATCTAAACCTCCCCTGGCGCAACTTGAGGCCATTTCCTCTCGTCCTATCGCTTGTTACTTGGGAGAAGAGACCAACCCCTGCCTCTCTACAGCCTCCTTTCAGGTAGTTGTAGAGAGCGATAAGGTCTCCCCTCAGCCTCCTCTTCTCCAGGCTAAACACCCCCAGCTCCCTCAGCTGCTCCTCATAATTCAGGAACTTCAGGAGAGTAGTGGCATATTATAGTGATTTTTCTACATTCTTTGGAAGGAAATGATTATATCAGAGACAGGAATTTATTTTTAGGCACTAAAGCATATTTCCACRTTTGGGTGCATTGGAGAAAAATGTAATTGAATTGGTAAGAAAAACACCCTGATAGAAAAGTCACTATGAGCTTGGTGAACCGTGTAATGTTTTCCTTCYGCTAGACTAGGTCTTCCTGATGAGTTGAGCATCGTGACCGCRGTGCTGCGAGATGGGCTGGGTGCGATCGGATGGCCTTTCTTTTCATCTACCTGTGTATAAAATCCACACTCAAGCTGAGCTGCCTGTCAGGTGCCCTTTCTGCAGGCCAAAAATGAAAAGTTAAGTCACCCTCTGCAGTAGGTAAGCAAGCTTTTTGAGTGACTCCTCAGGGCTTCTATATAAAGGTTGCATAAAATTACTTGAGCAAGGTATTTATACCTTGGGCTCAGGACATTGAAGCCGGTTGTGCTTCTGGCTGTTGGGACGTGTCTGTCCGCCGTCCTGCCCTGCTGTGCAGGCTCTGCTTTGCTTCGAACTAGAGGCATAAACCCGGTACAGTTCCTGTCCTACAGCAAAGGYGGGTCGGTATCCACTGCTGCAAACAGCTGGTCCCACAAAGCAGCCAAAGTCCTTTCGGCTCCTGGAGGAGGGAGGAAACGTCCAAAGTAAATTTCCATGAGAGTTTTCTGAGAGCAATCATGTAGCTCTTCTGAACAAACACGCCAAAGGTCTATTTAAAGGGAGGYTCCTGGATTTAGTGGATGGTTTCATGGAAATCACTGGGGATGTCAGGCACCATCCTGCACATCCCTGGKTCCCGCTTGCTTTTCTCCTGGCTTAATTTTTGCTGTAAAATGTTTGTGGCTTTCATCAGACCCAATGTCCGCAGCCTTGGGGTCAGTCTGGATCTCACTGCTACCTCCACGGCTGGTTAGAGGTGGCAAAACTTTCCAACATCAGATTTGAAATTTTGCATCAGAGCTGCGTGGCTGTGATGGTGATCGCAGYAGTGATTTCCAGTTACGGCAGTTGCTGCTGTCCACAGCAATAAAATAAAGAGCCAACAGGGGCTATCAAGATCATGGAAGCRAGTGCCCGGCTGCTTTTATGCTGGGAGGATCATCTCCCACGAGGCTGCTGTTATGTTTGTTTCATCAAAGATGGGGTTTGCTCTATTACACAGCTCCGGGCAGAGCTACAAATACACCCTCCATCACCTGGAGCCTTCCAGGGAGCTGCACTGAGCCGGCCGGGAATGGGGCGCGCTCATCCGGCAAAAGCCTTGGCAGGACAGCGCTAAGTATAACTTTCAATTGGGGTGGAAATGAAATGCCAAACCAAAAATGAACAGAAAACGTGGAACAGATTTTCAAGTGAAAACAGTTTAAATCTCGACTAGCTGTTTTTCATTAAAAATGATCCCCAAAGAATTTTGTAGAATTTCACTGAATTCTTCAGAAATGCTTGTTTGTCCTGAATTTGCCATCTTTCTGCTGGCAACCCAGGTATTTTAGAAAAGCCAACCTGGAAACTGTGTCAAAGGACCTGCCTGATGTTGGTTGTTCCTACGGTGTTCAGAAAACCAGAGAGGGAGGATTGCACTGCTGGAATATCTGATATTTGGTAACCTGTTCCCTTCCCCAGCAGAAAGGCTCCATCCACTGACCCACGGCTGGGGCTCTGCTGTGACTCTGCTCTTCRTCTTGCTGTGCCAAAAAGCTTTGCTGTGTCTAAACCCAACCCCGACCCCCCTACCTGATTATTGCCATTCCTCTTCAAATCCYGGGAACACAAAGAACCTCCTCCTCCTCACTCTCTGTGTCTGAGTCTATCGTCCTCTTCTGTTTCATCTTATCATTTGACTTTAAAAAAAAAATCCCTTTCTCATGCACTTTTTCTGAAGAGGAAAGTAATGTTAAAAAAGTAGCGGATGAAAACAGATAGCAGGTGATGGAGTCTGCAAAAGAGAATATTGCTGAATATTTGTGCATGTGGCATTTTGTTCAGTTACCTCTGTCACTGCTGTTGCTCCGTAWCTAACCTTGCTGGAAAGATACAGCTAATAAAACCCAACAAAAATAGTCCCAAAATGATGGGTAGAGTCTGTCAGCTTTTCAGGGGGGATATAATCCAAAGTAGCAAACACCCACCTCCCTTGTTCTGCAGCTGACAGAGCATTTCAAGGCCTTTATCTTATAAAAACATCTATAAATTACCAACTAGGTGTGCTGATGTGTTGCTAACCTTTTGGACTTCAGAGGGAGTGCCAGACCCGCAGGACACTCAGTATTTATTCAGAGAAAAAACATTTGTACTACAAATAAACAAAATATCCACTCACCTCCTAAGGAATATTTTCTTTGGCTTTCCCAGCACTTGCTCCATAATATAAATTTGCTACGAAAGAAAACAACGCTGCGACACTGCCCAGCCCCTAAAACCAACGCAAAAAGCCTCATTTGCCTTAGGAGCATCATCGTGTTGCTGGATCAGGCATGAGCTAAGGAGGAGGCTAACAGGTACGTCGGGGGAGGAAAGCACTCTTCCCGTGGCATTTTGTTTTCTACCTGAGCTGTTTACTGCTGCCTGTCCCTCGCTGCCGGGCTCTGACTCGTGGGCTTGCAGCTCTCGGGTGGGCGAYGCTGCAGCTGGGCTGCAACAACATCGCTGAAATGGTATTTTGCATACCCTACTCTTATTATTTTTTTTAATGGCCTACGATGCCAAATCCTGCCGAAAAAAAAAAAAATCTTTGCCCTTTGCATGCCATGGATCTATGTCAACTTGTGTTATTTCAGATTTGGAGAGTTTTCTTTCACTGTGCTTTCAATCACAGCAACAAGCAGCCTCTGGCGAGGATGCCGAGTACGTGTGGTACACAGCATGGAGCAGTAGCTATTTTCAAGTAAATGGTGTAAAGCTGATTGCTGCCTTTCATACCAGGAGTTTTAACTGGTTTTGTTCTTGTTTTCAGAGTAGGTAGTGGTTCAGATTAGAAAGTCTATCTATTTGCAGCACAATTTGTCTCAAACATTTGGTACTGGAGTGTGATAGCAAATATTTTGCGGCAATGCAATTCCAATTAAGATACTCGTCTCCCTTAGGGAAGAAAAATGTCTCCTCTTGGTTTCTGGGGATGTGGCAAAGCTGATCCACTCCTGGGTTAGCTCCATGGGTGTTGGTTAKGGACCCACTGGTTCTCCAGGGATTCTGCTGTGTCCCTCACTGAGGATTTGCATCCACCTAAGGTGAAGTTCCCATGGCTTGTTTGGCATTGCATTCCCTGATTAGAAAATTAATAGCGGTTATAATTTCTCCTTCTCCCTTTGTTGCTGCAGGAGTGAGCAATGCCGTCAGACTCAAACAAAGATTTGCTTTACAAACCTGGTGTAAGTCACCTTCTTGGATGTAGCGCTCCGTCCCTGGCCTCTGTGGTTGTCACCACCTCTGATGGTGTGTGCAGCCAGGGCAGGTTGGTTACTCCAGCTGGGAGAATTTTTTACCTTGTAGGCGGTAAAAGAAAGTTGATACCAAGAGGGAATGGTTTTGGGGTGGGAAAGTCAAGAAAACTCAACTAGCTTGGATGCTTGGGGTGGAGCTGGGCAAAGGAGACCCTGCATTTGGACAAAACATCTTCTGGCTATGAAAYGCACCTCAACTTCCCAAAGAACATAACTGTGTTGGTCATGGAGTGACTCAACTTGGTGGTCCTGGCTGGCTAGTCCAAGGGGAAGACAACAGCGGTGAGAATTGCCTATGAGAAGATGGGGTGTCTCCTGCAGTAGAGTTTTCTGATGGAGAACAGCAGRCCTGGCTTTTCTCTCCTCCCAGCTGATGTGCTGCCATATAAATGCAATAGTAATTAATTTATTTAAAGACAGTCAAAACATGAATACCTACCCRGGCTGCGAAAAGAGCCACTTGATGCTGGACTCAATTGGACGTGAATGGCAGAGGAAATTTGCAGGAATAGTTTCAAGCTGCGTGTTGCCAGGGAACAGTCCAGTCTACAAATCACATTATCGATCTCAGGGTAATAACGGTGAGAAGCAACTGAGGGGAGCTGTGCGGGGACACAGCTGCTATTCCCGTCTGCCYGGCGTGTGAATCGAAAGCCGCCCTGGGTTTAGGAATGGGCTGGAGGAACCTAGAGATAGCCCTGGCCGATGTCAGATAGCTCCCATCGGAAACGYGGTACAGGTCCACGGGAGCCTGGAGACTTGTGTTATACAGCTATTTTCATGTTCTTGGAAGCATAAATACCTTCCACATGCTGCCCAGGCCATCCGCCTGAAGTTTTCCAAATTTCRGGGAGCAAAGGCTGGAGGAGTCTATTGGTGTGAGATCCTGTGTCCTTGCTCTGTGAAGGTGTGAAGGGAAAGCCAGGGCAGGGCAAAACTGCCTTTTYCATTTCCAGTTTCAGCTCTAAAATGTGAGACCTCACCAGGGAATTTAAAATGCAGATCGCATCTGAAGAAGACCCCCTCAGACCTTGGGGATCCTCTGTCCTTACAGAGCAACAAATCCCTCTGTAAAAGATTAGTATTTTAGGACCCTGTAATCAATTTTGCTTGTTATTCCAGGTAATAGAATTGAATTGTTCGTGATTCACTCTTTAAACCGACGTACTGTGATTCCAGGGGCTGATAAATCCCAAGCTGTATTTCCAGGGCACTGGAAGGATGTCAGTAGGCCGCGACGTTGCCATCCATTGTCGCCGTGGGCTCAGCTATTATTTAAGGATCACGTTCGGGTCACTTTGTGGCTTGATGTTAATAGCAGGATCGATGTGCATTGCTCTTTTCCTGCTTGAGCTGTTAATGATACACTGGGTCGACGCAGATGGTTTGAGAAGGTGGAATTCATCATCTCTAACTTTAAGCTCTGAGCCCAGTGCCGAACGCTCCCACTTTATAGTCAATGGAGGAAAAATAGGTGTCTTKTGTGTGTGATTTATCTCAGCCTTTTAGCAGCTGTCAGTGCAGAAATTGCCCTTGAAATACCTTTTAGATGGTTCATCTGACCCAGTGAAGACTGCCCAGGGTCTCTTCATCCTTAGCAAGCTTGGCGTGGAGAGGGTTCTTTTGAGAGCCTGCTCTTCAAACCCTGAGTAGCATCTCGGGCATGCAGGGAACGATGCTCCAGCCCTTCCCCGCTGGGTCCCRCTCAATGCCACCAAAACCGCAAGGAAGTTCGACCAAGACGGGTCAAGGAGCTGGAGCCTGAATACAAAGCTGCTCCATCCTGTCCCTGTTTTGTATTTTCCCTACTTTCCAAGGTGAGAGAGGCCTCTGACGGGCTTTACCACGGACCACGCACCCAGCAGCATCCACTGGCTCTCCCAGGGACCCCTCAGGTACCCTCCAGAGGTTGCGCTGGGCTTTCACCTGTTCTAGACCTTATTCTAGACTTGCAAATAATTCAAGTTACAGCTTCAAGGCTTTTTGCACTCCCTGTTTTGTTGCTTTTTAAGAATCTGTCTTCAATCTTTGAACAGTGAAAATAACCCCCAAGCTCTGAGCGAGCACAGGAAAGAGAAACAGGTCACATTCCCTCTAGGAAATTCAGAGTATCTTTTAACAACATTGCACGGTACCATCTGCTGCTCTTCTGTTTTATAGCCTGTGTTTCACTTGTTTTGCGRTATATTCAGAAATAGCAAAGAAAAATTTCTTGGGAAGGCTTACATGAGAGTGTAATTAATAAAGAACGATCAATAAAATATTATCGTAAGGCACTTAAAAAAAAAAAAAGGCCAATCACTAGTGCTTCTACTTACCCAGCCCATGTGGGTTTGTGTTTCAGAGGGAGAGGACTTTGCCATGGCTGGAAATGGGGCTGTGTCGTAACACATCCTGACACGTATCTAAATTACCTAAACCTAATAATTCCACGTTTGCAAATGCTATTAGCAGAACTGCCAGCATCGGCTCCAGCGTGTGCAACCTTTGCTCAAATGTACCCAGAAAAAGTGGTTTTCTGCGAATCCACACAGTGCTTACCCTAGTAAATAAGCTGGCAACTGCCCTTCTCCCCCCATAAATAGGAGGAAAATTATAACCAACTCCCACAGCTGCTGAGTTCAGACTGTTATAAAGTCCAGGGTGACTCYGCAGGGAGGTTATCTTCTTCTTTTCCAAGAAAATAAAGGTAGCAAAGACCAGGGACTGCCAAGATACTTAGATGCCCTTTGCTAACCCCTTTTTCATACAGATGATTACGTCTCAGTGGTTTGTAGTTCCTAAGAAATGCTATCCAACCCTTTGAACCGYCTCAGCTTGCTCTGGATCCAAATGAAAGTGGTAGTCATTCTGCCAAGCCCCATGAATATTTTTTGCACGTTTCCAGCAAGGGAACCCATCTAGCTTATACGGAGGTTTTGGACATCCTCAGAGGGTGGCGAAATGATGCGAKGTACCCAGCTGCACCTCGGTGGGTGTCTGGGGAGGTGCGGGGATAGAGTTCAGGGCTTCAAATCCTCCGGAACAGCAGTTTCTGTTCCTGGTCGGCGCCCCGGGCAATAAAACCACAGTAAAGCCTGGCTGGCTGCAGGCCAGCGCCGGCCCCTTGATTTCACCTGAGTCATCCCGGCTCTCTTCTGGTAAAACCTGTGATCGGAAACYGAATGATGAATGTGGAGCGTGTTACTGCTGCCGGCGTTGGTTTTTTTTTTTTTTTCTCATTTTTTTTCACTTGTCTTGGTTAAATGTAGCTCTTGTGCCAGGAGGAGATGGAGGAAAGCCAGTGAGTCATGCTCTGCGCCCCATCCCTCCGACAGCTCCTTCCCCTCCTTATCGCCCCGGCAATTTACCATTTCCTCGGCGCAAGGGGGGAGAATTTGTCCCTGCTGCCTTTCGGACAGATCGTGTGTGAAAAGAGAGGGCTTTACTGTGTCCCTTAGCATCTCAGCCACTTATTTTGATGGCAATCCAGAAAATATTAGTTACCCGCTTACGCTTGGGGCGCCGGGCGATGGAGTGCACACCCTATGCTTAGCTGAGCCTTAAGACTCAGTTTCTATCTTATAAAATCCCAGAATAGCTTCGCCCGGAGGGGACCTCCCTTCCAAATCACCCGCCCCAGCATTTATTTGCTCGACAACATTTGAACCCTACGTGGGGCCGGGGCAGCGAGGCCTGACGGCTGCCRTTGGCAAAGGCAAGCTGCGCTCTGTCTCCCGCCATTTGCCCCAAAATTGCCCGGCGGATGCAGGATGCTCAAACCACTGGCAGGGGTGACGTCCCAGCCAGATCCCCACGGACACCCCRAAATATTTGGTCTCAATCATCAGAGATGGCGCATTTCCAGAGCCACGGGTGGGAATATGAGAACGTCAGGGCACGTGAGCCGTGCGGCAGGAAGGTGTCTGCAGAGCTCATAGGTTTGAAGGGACCGAAACCCAGCCATGATTAAGCGGTAGGGATTGCCACCAAGGAGGATAAACCCACACCCGGGATCGTTCCGGTGGATGCATCCCGCCGCCACCAACTCAAAGCACCCCACAACGGTTATGATGGYGTTCCAGCAGCACCGGGGAGCTACTGAGCGGCATGCGCCAGTGGGAAAAGGCGGGAAAAGGACCGGCGCTCGAAGCTGGAGAGGACGAAGAGAAAATGGAGAACGACGTGGGGAGCTGCCGTACAGGGCAAGGACCCCCACCCCGGCGGGACCCTCCCCACCCATCCTCTGCCGCAGCCGCCTTGCCGCTCGCCCTGGGCTCCCCGCATTGGAGCGATGGAAGGGGGCTCCCCTACGGCGGCTGGGGGCTGACCCCCCCCGTTGCCCCCGGCCCCGCCCGGGGGATCCCCCCGCAGCCCCCCGCCGCCTCCCCGCCGCGCCGGGCTGAGACCGGCCGGCTCATGACACAGCGGGTGACGTCGCGGCGGCGGCGGCCAATGGGAGCGGCGCGGGCGGTATAAAGCGGGCGGCTGAGGCGGCGGGCGGGAGCGCTGAGGCGGCGGCGGGCCGAGGGCTGAGGCGGCGGCGGGCGGGAGCGCTGAGGGCGACGGGCTCCGCCACAGCGCGCTGCCCGCACGGCGGCGGGCCGGCCGGGGCCCATGGAGGCGGCGCGGAGCTGTAACGGGTACGCGCGGCAGGAGAAACCGCCGCCCTCCGCCTCCCCGTCGGCGGGCGCCGAGAAGCCGCGCGTCCCCCCCGGCGGCGGCAGCGGGGACGGCTGGCGGGGCGAGCGGCCCCGCAGCGAGGAGGACAACGAGCTGARCCTGCCCAACCTGGCGGCCGCCTACACCACCATYCTGCGCTCGCTGGGCGAGGACCCCGAGCGGCAGGGGCTGCTGAAGACGCCCTGGAGGGCGGCCACCGCCATGCAGTTCTTCACCAAGGGCTACCAGGAGACCATCTCGGGTAGGGAGCGCTCCCCCCGGCGGGCGGGTGGGTGGGTGTCCCCCCGGGGAGGGCTCCGGGCCGGGGGAGCTGGGGCCTGCTGCTTTGCTACCAGCCGTGGTGCTGGCTTTCCTACTTTACTAATTAAAATAGGCTTCGCCGCTGCCCTGCCACCGTATCGTCCGTCCGATGCCCCTTGTCACTAAGTCATCAGCAGCGTGCGCTAGAAACACCTGTGCCTCGGGGTCTCTCTGTCCTCACCTTCCCTCAATTTACTTTTTTAAACTCCATGCCGGTAAAGTTCACATTCTGTCATAAACTTCTGTGCTTCTGGTTTCGGTGAACAGAGCAAGTGCTTTTGCATTCCCTCTTCTGGTGTAAACTTTTCAAGCTCTGATGCAGGAACTTGTTGATTGTACCTTCCTCCACCCCCAGCTGAGCTAGGCTGTGTTCAGAACACTCGCTTCTATTAGCAGGCATAGGTGGCCTGAATTTTCTCAGAAAAGGTCCTGTCCTGCTGCTGCTTTTATCAGGTGAGGTTTTCCAAAGGTGGGAATGAAACTTGGGGCAGCGAGTTAAGGAGAAAGGAGGAGGTCRGGGAGATCCCTGCCCCATCTCAGGGTCCCTGCAGTGAATGCAGATGTAGAGAGGTACCCCAGGTCCACATCCCTGCCCCAGGTGAGTGTCTTGTCTGCTTGCTGGCTGCAGGCCCTCCCTGAGGGCAGGAGGAGAGGAACTGGGTGGAATTTGTTCTCATCACCAGCAACTCCAAAGTTGTCTCTTAGTTYCAGTGTTGGGTAAATCCTGCTTGAAAACTTAGTTTTTGCATCAGTTTTCCTCTTCTCAGCCTTTCCACTAAGGACTCTACCCAGTAAAAAAGGGCTTGGGAAGCTGGGGAATTCCCCCTTTTGCTCCCTCTTACAGTAAAAGGCAAGTTCCTGTTACTGCATAAGGGATACAAACACTGTCAGCAAGGACCTTTGAGTGCGAATCAGAAAGGAGCTGAGCGTGTTCTGCTCACCGGAGAACAGCACTAGTGTATTGAGCCTGCCCCAAAACTGCATCAGGGTGTTGCAGCTGAGTGAAAAGGCTGAACYGTGCTGATGGCTGGCATCAGGGAGCTTCTGCTAACATGTCAGAGTCCTTTCTGTAAGTGCACTGTGCTTCAACTTAAAGGTTGGCTTTTGTGTTTAGTTTCTTTTTCACTTCTCGACTGTGGGCTCTTCTGAAATCAGGTTGCGTATAACTTCCAGCATTAACTTACTCATGGCCAACGTATACTCATGTGCCAGTGTCGTGTCCTGGCTTCCCCCAGGAACAGCMTTTCTGCCTTGATCTTTGTTTTGCCTTTCTGACCAAACCAGGTTTTCAGGCTCACATCTGGAAATAGGCTCCGGGCTGCAGTGGCCATCCTCTCTCCTCTCTTCCTTTAGTCCTGCTGCACGGTGTGTTTGATATGAGGTTTCGTAGGGTCTCGCAGAATAATCCTTTGTCTACTGGGAATAACTTTCCTTCTTTGGGGATTGCATGTGTCTCTTCACTGCTGTAAAACACAGGAGGTCTCTCAGTCATCCTGCCAGTCTCTAGCAGAAGGATTTTTTTAGTGATAGTTTCTGAGCATGAGTTTCTGTGCTGAACCTGGACRAGGTTGCCGCCCATATTAAGTTCTCTCTTGTCTTGCTGCCAGTTTTGTRTGCAGAGCCACACATCCCCTTAAGTTTTTTTAATAGCTTTTTTCTGCTCCAGTGTGGATTCTCTAGGACCTGAATAGTCTGTCCCAATCTCTCACATACATTTCATTAGGCAGAGTAGTTTTGGATATTCCCTTCCTCTGAATATCTGTACCTGGGAGAGAGCTGTATTATATCCAAGAGTAGAAAGTGTCACTGCTAGGTGCTGTACTCTTGGACTGCTTTTTTTCTTTTCCTTCTAGGAAATAAAATAAAGCTGTGACACTAACATTCCTTCCTGTATCAGGTGGGAAATCCTTTTACTTTCCAGCTACTCGCCTCTCCTTGCACAATGCCCAGCTTCCAGTCTTCCCACTCTCACTAGCCAAACAGAAGAAAGCTTTAGCTGAAGGACAAGTCCACAGCAGCTAGCAAAACAACTAGAGTATGAGGAGTTGGTTGGGAGAATTGATATGGAAGTAACTTCCACTTGGGAGAGTTTTAAATACATTGTGAAACCTAGAGCCAACAACTCCAAAGCCTTTGAGCAAGGAGCTGCAGCTCCTCCTATTTGTCTCTGCTGCAGCATCCTGATGTGCTGTTCACTTGGCTATGCTAATACAACTTTCTGCCTARCCAGGCTGTGAACTAGACCGGGAACTGGCTTGTAAAAGATGGGGGGGGACCCAAAACAAAAACCAAACAAACCCMAAAACCCAAACCCCAACAAAAAGCAGTCCTGACCTCTTGTTTTCTCAGGTTTATTTTGCAGCTTATTCAGCTCCTTATGTGGAACTGTCTGGATAGGCAGAGGTTAAAGCTGTGATTTTGCAGGATGTGTATTGAGGAGTGAATYCAAGTTTATCCCCCAACAGGCAGAAGATAACAGTTATAACAGCTGTAAGTCCCATCTTTTCATAAAAGGTTTCTCAAGCGARAGCTCTGTGGTGGTGATTGTACAAACACAGGGCTAGAAGCAAAGTGTGTTGCAACAGGTACCTGTCTTCAGCTGGGCCCAGCTGAGCTCGAGTATCTGCCTTAGGTAGGCAGGAGAAAAGCAATTCATTTCTGATGGCATTTTAATTTTCCATATGGGAACACAAAAATGATGTAATAGATATATTCCCAAATTATKAAATACAGTGAAGGCTGGAGAGTGTAAAGCTGCAAGTACACTGCAGGAGGTCTTCAGTGTGTAATGTGCTCGTCTCGAGCCTCACTTGCTGTAGGTGAGAACACGGGGGTTACGTGGTTGGTCACAAAACTAAGCTACCTGACTGCCTTGAATGCTGCCCACTGCTCTCGGAGGCTGGTGATTTGAGTGCTGCCTTGCTCTTACGTGTCACCTAACACTTTTGAGTGCAGTCAGGTTGGTGGAAGCTTTTGGATATGGTGAGGGATGATGGCCTTGCCTGCCCTGCAGCAGTCTCTCCTCTGTGGTGGCATTGGAGGAGATGAYCAAGTGGTGTGAGGAGTTTAGTTGAAGGAACCCATAAAGCTTTTGGAAGCTGCTGAGCTGATGTGTGGCTTCAACATTCAGCAAATGGGTATTGTTTTTTCTTTCTTTAAGGGTGAATTGATAATTCACCCTTAAGAACAAACTATTTTCTTGATCTTTTTAGTTACCATGTGTCTGAGAACATGGTACATTTGAGGCATGGTTAAATGTGCTGGACATTTGATCTCCTTTCCTGGGTGTTGTCACTTTGCTTCCATGACACCTGATTGTATTTGTGTTTTTCTACTTTCCATAGCTTAACTTCGTAGTGTTGTAGGGAAGATGACATCTAAATTCTGTCCCTTCTCTCCATTCAGATTTATGAGTAGCAGAGAAGCTGATTCTGCTTTCCAGCTTCCACTGTGTGTGTATTTCCTAGCTTGTTTTTGATAGTGCAGAGTGACAGTGTTCCTGCTTTACTGCTTATTCATCTTTGCTATCTGTGTTCTGCAGCTGGTCAGTATTGTATTTCAGAGCCATTAGTGGAGTTTACTTACTAAATGTCTAAATCTGGCTCTTTCTGTTCTTTCTAGATTATGTCTTTTCCCTTATTAATCCTRGCTTCACTAGAGGCCTTAACCTCTTTCTTTAACAAAATGTACTCAAATGTATTGATCTTGCTTCTATAGTACTAGTCATCAAACTTTCATTGGAGTAGCGAGAATGCCTCCAGTGATTTCAGATAAAATCTACCTGGGGACCAGATTAAAAAAATGCTGGCAGTTCACACKTGGGCATCTGTGTAGACTAACAGCCATTACAACAGAAACCTCTTTATTGGTAAGGATGGCAGAGCAGACAAGACACCAAAAGTTTTACTTTTCAATTTCATGCAGTGCTTCTGCACAAGCATCCAAGAACATGTTTTCTTTTCCAGGGTCAGGTCTATCAGCTTCATACTACTGGGAGTAAATTATATTACAAAATGGTAACTGGTCTTCTTGGYTAATAAAGGTGAGCCGGACTATTGATAGCCAGTTACCTTTAGCTTTCTTACAGTTGGTTCAGGCAATTGCCTGCCAYGCAAAGACTAAACCCTGAGAGATCTGTTCCTCCTTTTACTAAAGGCTTAATGTCATTCTCGGAGATGCTGTCTATGAGTCTATATATAAATACTACAAAGCACAAGTATGTGCAAATGCAGTAAATGAGTGAATAAATGGAAATACAAGATTGCAGACAGTACTAACTTGTAACTGAAACTGAAGACTTCAGAATCAATCTTGCTAAGCAGAGCTGCTGCTAAGTTGCAGAAACAGTGTCAGTTACAGTCAGTGTCAATGATGTTAGCTTCAAAAGGTAAATCATAAAGGAGTTGAATCTGGTTGTGTAATCCTGTAGGAAACATTAGGTGCAGGGTTGAACAAGCTGCCTGCATCTGCARTAGGAAGTTAACTTGTTTTCATCATTCATAAGCACTCTAAGCAAAACAGCATGTTCATTAAACAGTGTACTTGCTGGTAATGGTGATAGTGGTTACATGAATAAAGGCTGGAAGACTTTTCTGGTGGGTATGTTAGCTTTCAAGCATGTTGGCAGGTTCAGCTCTCCTTTCAGTATGTTTAATAGGGAAATGAAAATTGGAAATGCTGGGAGAGGGTAACTTCTCTTTCTAAACCTCTGTGGTTTGAAAGGCTGCATGTGTGCTTTATTTGCCTGGAAGCTAAGTGACTCTACTGTGCAGCTTTTATTTTAAAGCAAATAACAGCTAGTTAGGTCTCATACAGAGATTAACACCTGCTGAACTGTGTGTTTGTTGCTTTTCCCCTCTCATTAGTTTACGTGCTTTTCCTGTGGTGAAGGGTGAAAAAAATGCAACCTTAATACTCTTTTCTTCATCTTCTTGTCTGTGTGGATTTGGTATTTTGACAGATGACAACAATGGTGTAAGCTCATAAATTTTTCCAAGCCTACTCAGTTTGCTGTGGATGAGAGGTGCTAAGCATTGCTATGTAAAAATAGACAGGCAGTACCTTAAACAAACAAGGCTGTTTGATCAGCAGCACTGCCCTTTGCTAAGAGCTGGTGAGTTACTTCATTCTCTCCTGAAAACAAGGTACTGCTAGTTCTCTTGCTTCTCATAGATGCAACAGTCTAACCTGCTCATAACTTAAACATCAGCATTATCGTGGCATTGCTGTGGYTTGTTTCTTGTAAACCAGAGGGTGGGAGATACAGGGTTGTTCAGAGTAAGGTTCTTGAGGGTTTCTTTCCTCAACCTCTACCCCCACATGAGTGAAGCCTACCATGCTGAAACAGGTACTCAACGCAGTGAAACTTCTGCTGGGAACTAGGACTGTAGGACTTTCCAGGATGAAGTCCCCTGCCCATTAATGCTCAGGTAACACCAAGTTTGTTTGGGGTTTTGTCAGGAATTTATTAAATGTTTTAACCTCTTGGATCTTAACTATTAAAGGCTTCTCATCTCTCTTCATGTTGCTTTTCCAAAGTGTTTAATCTTCTCTGATTTTCCTTTGTTTCAATTTCAGAAAGAAGTGTGGACAGGGGGAGTTTCAGCATCTTCTGTGACATGAGACATTGAAATGGTTATTGAAATCCTGATACATTTTAATGAGCATCTCCATAACCCTGCTTTCCCTCATATTAATAAAC
Organism: Oceanodroma leucorhoa; assembly: GCA_030449065.1. Classification (NCBI taxonomy): domain Eukaryota; kingdom Metazoa; phylum Chordata; class Aves; order Procellariiformes; genus Oceanodroma; species Oceanodroma leucorhoa. The sequence goes on along the minus strand of JASVER010000057.1, from coordinate 4,690,929 downwards.
CTCCTGGCAGAGGGACAACTTCTAGAAACTAATCTTAGCTTCATCTGAGAGTCTGCAATAACTGATCTCTTATGAATAGACTTGAGTCTCTCACTGCGACATGGAAAGTGTCTTACAGGAAAATAAACAAATCTGTACAAATGATGGCCAGAATTAGTTGAATAGCAATAATGGTTTTCCTCCATCTTTGCTTTTATGGAATGTGCCTCAAATTACACATCTGGTTCACTTYTCTTCTGGTAACTGAGGAATTAAGATTTGCTTCTGAAGCAAATGTTGCTGTCTGAAGTTGAATGTCTGTTTCTAGTCCTTTGGTGTGGCAGTGGTGAAATCTGAAATATTAGTCATAAACTTGTAAATTCTTTTGTGTCTGACGTTTCTCTTGGTTCCTGTTAGGAAGGTATGYTATGGCAAGGAAGTCATGTAGTGCTCACTTAATTTTCTCTGCAGCTTTTGAACTCTATTGCCTATTTAAATARTAATGTGGCATCTTAGGCCGTGTCTCTTTCTAGAGCTCTTCAAAACTTCTTGAAGCAAATAGCGTACCACCTTTCTTAGCAACCTGAAGTCATTAACTTTCTGCARCAGTACAAACTCTTTATATGAATGAGTGTGTTTGTAGCCTGATTCTCTTCTCTGTATGCATAATAAATTCCTGGTACCTTTTTAATACTGAAAGGCTGCCATAAGTTTCTTGTTTGTCTGGAATATTTTCTCTAACTACAGTTATCCTGTAGCRTCATCACATGAATAAATAAAAAACTTCAATTTTGACTCCACATCTTGCTGCTTACCCAGCAACAACTGGAAGGTTTTTATAGCAATTTCCTTCCAGATTTAATTCTGACCCTGTCTGTAGTCAGTTGGTTTCCCTACCACACATTCAGCTCCTGCTCTGTCAATTACATTTGTCTTCACATGAAGAGGAACTTCTTCCTGAGAAAGACAGTCAAAGGTATCTGCCAACATACCTTAATGAATGGTTAGCCTTTGGTCTCTGGCTCATGGCACTGCTGTTCTGGAGTATCCTCCAAACCATGACCTGTTCCTAGTTCATGCAAGGTCCCCTGCCATTAGTTTTGGTGTAACTCAGTCTGTGTTCCTGGGAGAGCAGAAGGTACCTGACCTCAGCCTGTACTTTAGTTTGTTCAGGCTAATGGGCATTGGTATGGTGTGACTTGCCCCACCACCCTCATAARATGTCTGCATCCCTTGGCCTGAACCCATTCCTATGGTGGCTTCAGCTGCCTGCTGCGACTTGTGGGACTTATGGGTCACCATGGGTCACAGGGGCTGTCAGTGAGGACAGTCTGGAGCTGTGTAATGGGTATCAGGAGAACCTTGTGCCTGATGTCTCTGCCAGGATGGGTGAGCTCAAGGAACAGTGTCAGGCAATGTCTGAGATTGCCTTCATCCTCTTGACACTGAACAATCCTCAGCCTGACTCCTCTAAAGTGGGGCARCGTAACACCATGGGGAAGTACTTTAACTCACAGTGAGAACAACCTACATCACTTCAGTCTTCTGTCTCCCAAGCTAGTAAAAATGGGACACCTGAAGCGCTGTGGAGCTGATGCAGTGCTGCCATCCTTCATTCCCTTCACCTGCTGAGCCAGCTGCTGGGTGGGCTCTAGCTTCTTTGGTTGCCAGAGGTGCTTTTGCTTTCCTGTGCCACATTAAAGCCATGCAAATAGTTTCTATAGCAACAGGTCTTTTTGCTTAGCTCTGACGCAAAATCCTGAAAGGTCTTTCTCATTCCGTCTTCATCCGATTCTGATTTTTTGCTTTTATCAACTCTTTTTGAAGATAAAGGGGAAAATTAATTCCAGGAGTTAACTTGCGCCAGAGGTGACTGTTCAGTTTTAACAGCCCACTGAAGTTTCTACAACAGGACTTGAATTCTGGGCTGAAGGAAAAATCAGCTGGAATAATCTAGAGAGGGCCCTRACTGTACATATGTTTGTTCTTGTTCCCCTCCTCCCAGCCATGTATTTCAATTCARATCTTAGCTTTTCATTAACATGATGTGTCTAGGCTTAAGGACTTAAGCGGTAAATTCCCTTAGCTTTTCTGGGGTGGTGGAGAATGAAAATGGTGTTGTTTGCAGTCTCCTTTGGCGTATAGACAGGGCTTGGTGGCAGCAGTTGCGCACAGCTGTGACTAATAAAAGCAGAGTGAGGGGAGGTATGACTCTGAGAGGCCAAGGGACGATGTGGGAACATGCCCRTCTTCGTGCTAGCAGGGGAGACACTAGTCCTGTCCTATTGATGTGGATGATTATGTAGGTGGGACTTTGAGGGAGTAAAAGTGTTGCATCATTTGAGAGGAAGAATCTCCTTTTTTGTATGAAGGAGAAGTAGGCAGTTGAGGAGGAGCCCATGTGAGCTGCAGGTGCCTTGCTTTGTCAGGAAACCAAGCTAGCAATATTTACTTCTAGGYCTTCTTCCCCCTAAAAGCCCTGTTGACTTCTACGCTTTTGCTTTGAAGATGGTGCTGCAGGAAGAAGGGATGGAAAAGGTGCAGTTGCATTGGAAGGGCAGGTGGGTATTTTAGAGCTGAGAGATGCGGCCTACGTACCAGCCGCATTGCTCTGTGTGAACTGGAACAGGCCTGGGGAGGCACAACRCGACTTTTAGACCTTGCCCGGAGTGGCAAGAGTAAATGTTTTGGGGCCTCCAAAAGAAGAAGCCAAAATCAAGCTGGTAAAGCAGGCAGTGTGCCTTAGTAGGTAAAATGAAAGAATGGGAAAAGAGGCACAAATTTGTCCCCRGCTTTGCATCTGGCCTGGTTAATCTGAGGCCCTGTTTCCCCTTTCCGTTCCGTTCTCCAGAACATGTGCTGCAGGCCGCAGGCTGAGCTTGTCGGTGCCCTGTTTGATGCTGTTGCAAATTGAATGACTAAAAAAGAAAAATAAAAGGCAGACAAAGTTAGTTAAAATGGTATTGCCTCCCTGCACAAAGCATTTGAGTCTCTGCCAAACAAGCCTCTCCTGTGCAATTACTGAAAACAAGTGCTGCAGTGGGACATAGCACAGCATCTTGTCACGGCTACTTCTACCTAACTCTTCCTTTGTCAACACAAGGCTTGGATTTCAAAGGGGGAGGTATAGGGATAGGCAGGCTTCAAGCTATGCTAATTTTCAGGAGAACAGGCTTGTGAAGTGTGAGCAGGAGGCRCTGGAGCAGGATAGGTGTGACTGGGGCTCTCTTAACACTGTGGCCRTTTATTCAGGTAGTGGCCTTCAGTCTCACATTTTGTTTTACCTCTGTTTCTCTGTATCATCTGGCAGCTGTGGAGGGGTTATTAGAGGGTCTAACACTAAGCTGGTTTCTTCCTTTATGGACCCTGGCCCTCCTTTTCAAGGAACAACTGGTGCTGAGCAGGTGTCATCTSTGATCTGTCTGCAAATAGCCGCTATATTCAATGAACCTAAGGTGCAAAATTGGCAAGACCTGTATAAATGAGAAGCACCCCACAGCTCTGTGGTTATATTCTTGACGCACGGATCTGTTTGCTTACACACCTGTAAAAGTCCCTTGGCTGTGAGGGGGCATTGCCCAAACTGCTGTGACTCTGGGCTGTAGCCTAAGAGGGGGTATGCAAGAAGGATGGATGACCTTTGTGTTCCTGTTTGATTGCTTTAGCTGTGAGAGGGATGCATTTTCTTCCTGAAGTTGCCTGTGTGGTACTTCACAGGTCACTTAACCTTCTTTTTCCCCCAGCTTTAAAAYAGGGCTAACAGCTGTCTCCATGATACAGCGCGGCTCTTCGGGATTCCAGTAATAGATTCCTTAGATGAAGTTTGTAAGGATCTATTAATATATATTTTATACATGAATAAGTGTGTGTATGCATATATATGAGGCTTCATGGCTGAAGTACCTTCTGTTGTGGCTTTGGCCTTACGCTGCGTCACACATTACCATGACTTAATGAGAATGGGGCCATTTTTGATTGTTCTGAACAGTCTGCTTCGCAAGTATGCTGACGTAAATCCATATCTAACATCAGGCTCTGATACGCTCCTGGCAAGGCTGGTATGAGCCAAGCTGGTGGTCTAATAACAGCAGCAGTCACTCTGGAGATCCTTTGTGAATCTGTTTGGATTTTGTTTTAATAATGTTGGGCATAGTGGCAGGTTTTGTGAAACCACTGTTTGCCTTTCTGCTGCAGAAATGGCACATCTGCRGAGTGCTGCGGGAGAGAGCTAAGAAACCAGACTCTGTCTCCCCTTCCCTCTCCTCTGAGCCTGCTCTGTTTCGGATTCTGGCTATTCCTGGCTGAATTCATATTATACAACTGCGTGATGCTCCCCATGTAATCAAAATCCTCTCCAGCAGTGTTTGGTATAAACTAGGCTCTGAAATTTGAAGAACAAAATCATGTGCTTTTACAGAGTTGTTTCCTGGCCTCTTTCGTGCCCCTTACTCCTGCTCTCTGACCTGATCAAAAGCCTTCTGGGGTTCAGCCTCGCTGTCTCGCAGGTTGCCAGCCCTTCTCAGGAAAGAACGTGCGTTGCAGGCAGAACATCTTGCGCACAGTTTCCAGGGTTACCTGTGTAGYGCTGATAGCAAGCAGGAAATTAAAATGCTCCATGATGATGATACGTTATCGACAACAGATGGTGGCCATTAGGTGTACGTGCATGTCAGGGGAAGGCATAAAGGCAAGTAGAGCAGACACGACCATTAGATTTGTGTAATCGCCACTGCAGGTGCTAAGCTGCACCGGGGATGAAGCAGGGCAGTCCCTGAGCACCCTGGTTCCCCTTCTGGCCATGGCGTATGTGACTGGCTCCTCAAAGGAACTCCAAATAGTCAGTGTGGCTTCAAGCTAACTTGTTTGCAGAGTTCCTTGTTCTGATTATCARCCCTTCTGTACAGCTAGTTCTCTCTTGCTGTTCTCTCTCTTTCTCTCCTCTCTCTCTTCTATACAGCTCTTCTCTCTCATCCTTCGAAAGGCTGTTCTAGTTTTAACCTCTCCAAGCATGGTCTAGCTGCCTGCAGCCTTTGTGGAGACTATAGCGATCTGCTGTAACCTGTATCAGGATTGCTTGGCGACGTGTCAGGGGACAGCTAAATCTGGAAAATCAACTGAGGATCTGTTCTGCTGAGCTCTGAGACTACCGAAGTGTCACATTTTATGTTCCTTTTCCTACTGGGCTGTCTCTTCTTCCTTCTATCTTTGTGGGTTTCTCCACCTCAATTCKCTGTTAACTCTGAGATGCAGAATTAGGCTGGAGTATGCATATGCATGTCTGCTTTCAGTTCAGGACAACAAATCTCTCCCCTATCTGTAAATACAGGTCTGACTCTCTGACTTTTGTGTATGCCTAAACAGCTGCTGGCTGGTGTGCTTCAGGATGAAATGAAAGAGTATCTTATTTGTGTACAAAGCCTCCTTGAAGATAGTGATGCTGCTGTTGAAGTGTTTGAAGAAACTGCTGTGATGGCTTAGCTTTTCTCAAACCTGAGGCTCAGCTTTGCTTGTGGTATGTGTAAGCTCTAATGGAAGCCCACTTTGAGATGTGCTCTCCTCCTCAGCACTGGCTTTGTCAGCTGTAGTCTTAATTGCTCAGGTGTCAGTAATTCTACAAAGACTAGAGTCGTTCTTACCTGGGCTCAAACTATTATTTAAATAGAACACTATAGGCTGACTTCTGGTGTAGCCCATAGGTAGACTGACATAGCACTGTGGCAACTGTGTGATCGTATGCAAACCAAAGTGTACTTGTGATGTTGCTCCTTACTTGCCTCATGTATCTTAGCCCTAAAACCTGTAGTTCTGAGCACGCTATGCTCTTGCTACAAGCTTTCTCAGATACTGGCTGGAAGAACCTTCCATGCTTGTGCTTTTTTTTTTTTTTTTTAATGTGAATGTTTAATTTCAGATGTTCTGAATGATGCCATCTTCGATGAAGATCATGATGAGATGGTAATTGTGAAGGACATAGACATGTTCTCATTGTGTGAGCATCACCTCGTTCCATTTGTTGGAAAGGTAACTCTTCCTCACAAAATGAATGTGGGAATACATGATAAAAGACCTAAAGTATATGTAAAAGACTTTGTAGCTGTAACTACAAAGCTTTTAAAGCTATAAGTATTTACTGCTTACGGCTATGATTCTGGAAGTTAATTTTCAGAATACAAATAAGGAAGACCTCCTTAATGTGAGTTTTATTTGGATTTAAGCTCCTAAAATATAATGCTCAACCTTTCCTAGCCTAAGTAATCTAATGGTTTCTGACATTTCATATCAAAGCTCCTCTTCGTGAAGCAGCAGCACGCCTTGAGGGCAGACATCTTGATATTAAACCAGCTCACCCTGCATGCTGGCTCTGTCACGGATTTAGCTTCTGGCTCAGAGCTGTCTAGTGCACATTCATCTCGGGAACCCCCCCGTGAGTGGAACAAACTTCTGATTAGCAGCCCTGTCTTAAGTAAGCAAGCCCAGTCAGGGAGGGGGTGGTCAAAACTGACTAGAAGGAGGCTGCTTAGGTTGGGACTCCCATGAAAGGGGCTGGTGTTTCAGATGGTGTTGAAATTGTGATGCCAACAACTTTAAAAATAAAATAAAAGTTCTCAAGTTAACCGCCGTAAATGTGATGAAGAGTTCGAAGTGGATAGTCCCTTCTGCACATCTCAGCCCCTTCACTCCCATATCAGCACAGAAGGGTGGAGCTTATTCTGATCCATCTGTTCTACCRTAAAGAACTCACAGGCCAGAGAGTAGCAAGTGCTTCTGTTGTCTATAAAATTCGATCAATAACACATATGTTCCAAGTAAACTCTCTCCCAAAAATAAAATACCCGAATGGAAACCAGCCGTTTATTTAGTTGAGTCAACTCGATTTCATCTGCTTTCTTTTCTTACCGCTAGTATTTTATACTGGAAAACAAGGTAACTTCTTTTTCTGTGCAAGCTTTCTATTTTGCCTGTTATTCTTAGTTACACGTACTGTGTATATTCTCTTCGTTACTCCTGTGGCAATATATGCATTCTTTTTACATCCAGCTGTTTAGCCTGTGTGGTTTGGAGAAATCTCCTCGCAAACACCGAATTGGTCCTGCTCGTATAATGGTCTGCTAAATGACTTGGTATGCCTCTCAATATTCTCAGACTAACYATTCTCCTGTTGGGTACATCAAACAGGCTGCAAATACTGACCAGTAGGTCTTGTATTTGCAGTTCTATCTTAAATGAAATTAAGWAGTTCACAAAAATACTCTATGGGGAACAGGATTCAACACTTATTTCTAAGTTATGTCTCTTACTTTATCTGAAATGTTTCATGTCTTTTCAGGTGTCAGTGGGTTGATTACCCAACAGAAGTGATAGGAATGAGCAAGTTAGCCAGGTAATTAGGTGCACTGTGGTACCTCTAATTGCAGGTACAGCAATACAGGATTCTGAGATGGGGCCTCTAGGCAAGCACTAAGACAGAATCCTACACTGACACTCCCCTACTGTATCTTGGCTAATTTTTCAAGTCTCTGGTACAGTGACACAAATGCTGGCTTATAATCTGTCATAACTGTAAACCCACTTGAATTCAGTAGCCTGTGTTGCTTTCTAAAAACAAGAAGCTAAATGCCTTTCCCCCTACCTTCGTATCTGAGCACTTTTCTTCTCAAGAGCTTATTCCAACTTAGTGCAGCTACGTGTTCAGTATGAATGTTCAGCAAATCCATATTTGAGCAGGATGGAAGTTGGCTTAATCATACAGTGACCTATGGTACTACCAAAGCAGAAAAAAAAAAGAAATCAGTAAGTGCAGCCTGATTTTGATGGCTAAGTATTTCTTGCCATCAGAACTTTCTCTGGAAGTAAAGTACAGTCCCTCTCCTTCCTGTTCCCTAAATCCATTTTAGGTCTTGAAAGAAAAGCATGTTTATTTTAGATGAACAGTGCTGTGCTGAGTAATAGGCTGCTTTTTGTACCCAAAATGTAGTAGAACTCTGTAGCATTCCTGAGACTTGGAACATAAGCCTTGACTCTTGAAGAGGTGTGATTTTTCTCCCCCTCAGAAAACTTACCTGTTCTTCACCAGGACACTGACTTCACCAGGCATTTACAATCTCCGTTAGCTCCACAATTTTTCAGGCTTGCATGGTGGCATGTTCCTCCCACATGCTAGGACTTCTGGACTGTTCCAGAGTCAGTTCTGGGGCAAATGCACATCTCATTCTCTATGCATGAGTTTCATATGCATTTGGAAGTGTGGTTTTGATTCTGTTAATGGTTTCTTCTCCTCTGTCTAGGTACATATTGGCTATCTTCCTAACAAACAAGTACTCGGCCTCAGCAAGCTTGCTAGGTAAGTGTTAATGTAATGAAAGTGATGCTAATTTGTAAAAAGGATTCCAAGCTGTGCTAACTGTGCTAATCTTTCTAATCTGGTCCCCCTCTAAAGCTCAGCCCACTTTGTGTCCTGGATTTGGATTTAGACCAATCCTCAGCATTATGTTTTTTGTGGAGAGGACAGATAAGTCTTAGAGCTCTGTGTTAGTTCACATCAGTCGACTGTAGTAGAGCCATAACACTTTTGTACGTTCATCCAAAGCATTGGTRTCTGCGGGGAGCACAGAAGCAAGAACAAAAGAGAATTTGGTCACGTTCTAAGGCAGGCCACAAAACCCAGTGGGGATCTCTAGCTATTTACTACTTGTGTGTATATTGACCGACAAGAACAAAAATCCAAGACTTCTAAACTGTAAATGAACACGTTCTATGGATAGAAATTGAATCTAAAGCTTTCATCTGTTAGCTGACTCTTCCAGATAAATTTAGCATTTCTTTCTTTCACTTGAGACCTGCTGAGAGAGCTGTGGGGTAGATTTTATGGATAAGGTTCAGCCTAAGAAACAAAGCAGTTATATACTTGAGAAATCCGTTTGTTATGTAAAATAGCTTTTTCCTCAGCAAGAGCCCTTGGATCAGTTGTTGCACTGAGTCTTGTTATCAAGTGACACTTTCTAGTTCTGGTGAGGAAGGGGGTGGTAGATCCCTTCAATGAGCAGATTACTGGGGACCAGAGTGGAAGGGTCTCTTTTGAGAAACGAAYCTGAAAAATTGGCTGTAGTTCAGAAAGGCCACATAGGTTTTRCTTATACTTTCCCTGATAATGTCTGTTAATCTTGCTGTAGTTCCAATAATACTAATGAGAATTAGCCTTGTAAATCTGCATGCCTGCTGCGTTTTCTTAGCRGGTAAGAAATGTGTAGGATATGACACTAAAATGCTTTAAAGTCAGTCAGCTCTGTCCCGTGCTCTGCTTGCACAACCGCAAATTTGGTTTGGAAATGGAAGGGCCCTTGGAGGTCACATCKTCGCTAATGTAACTTGTATTACAGGGAGGCCATCTTCATGTCTTCTAGCTTTCGTATAGGAGYGGACTTTGCTCTGATTAGAAGGCTGAAACAGGCAGTTCAACATTTAAATTTTTTCGTCCATGTTTTCTCTGGCTGTGTGTAACTGCTGGAACTGTAGGATGAGGTTCTGAGCTAACAGCACTGCAGTTGCTGGGCAAAAGACTCTGCCTTCTGTAGCTGCTTACGCTTGGGGATGTCTGTGTGGCAGTTCATGGCTTGCGTTGTGTGTTGGCTGGCACTCGTGTGGCTGGATCTTTTCAAGCGGTGAGGGGTTTTTTTTTGAGTTGGATTTCTGAAGGCGAACATCCTTCCTGAAGAGACTGTCTTTAGCACTTGGTTTCATTTCTGCAGGGCTTGAATGCAGGATTAAGGATCACATTTGAAATATAGATCAGTTGATTTGTGCTTGCTCCGGTCGGTAGTTACCTCTGAATTGCAGATGTAAAAAGGAGCTCAAAGCTGTCTTTGGTGATTTTTAATGCAAGTGGCAACATGGTGCTAGAAGTGTACAATTTTCCTACTCTTTATTCTCAGTATAGAAGCATGCATGAATATGTGCAAGGCTTCCTGCGCTGTGCTTGAAAGGTTAAATCTTGTCTCTTTTTCAAGTTAGGGTAAAACTCCCATTTACTGCAATAATGAAAAGATTAGATTCTTGTGTAACAAAATGCTCTCAGTCCTCACTTGCTTTTGAGTGCTTACCATGAAGAGATTGGTGGGCCAAATAGTGCTTCCCTTTCGTGCCCTATATAATGCAACCAGTGTTCAAACAAAGATTTGTGAGGCTGTTGGTGCTGTAGGCCTAATCTTTCGTAATAGGATTAGTCTAATGTGGTGAGTTTCTGTAGTTGTGGATGACCTGTATTCAGTAAACAAACATCTTTCTTTGGATTTTAAGCTCAGGCTTGGAAATGCTAATGAAAATAACTGTTTTTACATAAACATGCTTATAGGACTTCTTATATGCAATACCAGTGTAAAAATATCTCAGCATCAGCTTGTTTCCTATCCATATATTTAATCTGAATATTATGTTGCTTTGTTTAGAATAGCTATAACACAACCGTTTCATTTCTGGAAGGGGGTTTCTGCATGTAATTCTCTCTCCAAAACAGCAGGCAAGTCTCATTGTCAGAAATGTTTCTTGTAACTAATGCCTCAGGCTGCCAGCCAGTGTCTGTTTTTTGTCTAGTCTGACCAGGCGGGTACTGAAGCTTTCTATAGCAACTCCTTTACATGGCCACTTGATGTGTAATTAAGCATTTGAGGTTGGCATGAATAACCCACTGAGTTACAGAGCAGTTATAAGACTTTTCTTAAATGTGTGGGTTATAGTACTCCGGTTATAAATGATRGTAGTATCACTTGCGTTGCCCCACAAATGGCTTAAATTTGAAGTCATGTTCGAGAGGAGCACTAAGGTGATCCCTGCGCTGAAATGTGAAGGATGGTGTGATAGATGGGTGGAGAGTATCCGTTTTACATGAAAACAATTCTGTCTCATTGTTCTTAGTTAAATCTGTAGTTAAGTGCAAGAATCCAAGACATCTGCTGCTTAACTTCAGTAGCCTTCTGGGAATCCCAGTATCTGAATTGTCCTTAAAACAGCATTTGGTTTAGATTGAAGCAAAAGGAGGTAGCTTGACCTCAGTTCAAGGATTAGCTTTCAGGGAGTCCTTGGGCATGGATTCCCTTGCAACTGTGTGATGCAGGTGGGTGGTGGTACAAGTAATTCAAAAGTCACAACCAACAGAAGAAGCTCTAAGGAGAAGTGACAGGTTTGCCCCTGCGATAGTCTCTGGGGCGGCAGGTAAGGGGAAGCTGTCACTAAACTCAGTGATGTGCTAAGGGAAGTCCTTGAGCAGTGCCAGCCACGGGCTGAGCAGCAGCATGACATCGTGTAGATTGCCAGGAAGGACATGGATCCGTACAGTGGTCTTGTTTGATAGTGTCAAGTTAATTGTGAAGATCAGACAATGGTTAGACAGGAATAACATTGTCTTTTTCCTTTCTTCTTTAGGATTGTGGAAATATACAGTAGAAGATTACAAGGTAAGCAGATGAGGTTTTGGTTTTGTTGTGTGCAGTCCTTCGGGAGCCAGCTCAGGGTGCTGGTAACTGTAGGTGGACTATAGCTGTGCAAATTTTAGCGTGAAGAAAAGCACTGTTCTTGAACAGGTGTTTCTCATCTGTCATCTTACCCCCTGTGTTTCTAATGAGGAGTAAAATCTGCCTTTGAAAATAGATGTAGGCAGTAACTGATTCAGAGGATAAATGTGCTACAAGGTACAGCTGCCAGGAATAACTAAACTAGTTGGATGCTGCTGGAGATGAACTCTCCTACAGATAATTTGAGATGCCTCCGAGAATTCTTGTCTGAAGAGATGAAGCGGGAGTTGCCATGTTACGGACTGCCTGCCGGCTGCCCCTGGGAAGTGGAGGAAGCTGCAGGATCTGAGGCCTTGGGTTGGGCTCAGCCTGCTCTCATTGTCCTGCAGTTAAACTTGGCCTGTTCTTGGCCTCAGAAGTCTTAGYGGCCATTAGGTGGTGAATAGAGGGTGCTAGAGCTGCAGGAAGTAAAGCTTTGCAGGACAATAGACTCTCTTAATTTGCTCTTTTTTTATCTCCATTTCCTTTCCTTAAAAAGAGAAATTGTGTGTAGGGGATGAATAGTGCAGCAGTAAAGCCAGTGAACAAATACATAAAAACTGAAAGAAAATAGAGAAGCAAGAAAATCTAACTGTATAATAGGAAATGTGAGAGCTGTTATAACAAACCATGGTAACGCAATCCCTGCAAAGGTATAATGCAAAATGACTCCCAATATAAACAAGCAAACAAAAGGTCTGTTCCAGGATACAAAACATAAGATAGGATTTGGTACTAATAAACTTTATTTGGGAAGCGCGGTATTTGTGTGGGTGGTGGTGATGGGGAACAGGCACCCTTGGAAGTGAGGATGCAGTGTTGCTATCCGGATAGTGGCGGTGCATTGATRCTGGTCAGATCTAACACCGCGTCTGAACTCCCTGTTGTTCTTTCAGTCCAGGAACGCCTTACCAAACAAATTGCAATAGCCATCACAGAAGCCTTACAGCCCGCGGGAGTTGGAGTGGTTATTGAAGCTACGTAAGTTACTCTGAGCTCTTCCGTGGCGGTGTATGGGCTGCCTGTGATTCCAGCTGTGCGCTGCGGAGCTGTTGTGTGTTGCCTCTTTGGCTGCGGTAGCCGTGTGCCRTGCTTGTTTACGAGGCAGAGTGCAGGCAGGAGTGATCCCTGCCCGGTCAGCGAAATGGCCTGGTGGGTTGGAGCCAGTTAAATTGGGGACCTGCCTTAYCCACCGCTGTGGCAACTGGCAGTGTGGTCAGCTGGCCCAGTTGCACTGGTCCGGGCTCTGCCTCAGTGCAYCTTCTATTTCCTCAAGTAGAGCAAAGCTTGGGACTAGCAACAGGCATGTCCCCGTGATCGGAATGCCCCTTGGAAAGGTGGGGTTTTCCTCGGATCGGAGGAGAGAAGGCAGGGGGCTGGGAATTTGACTCTTTTCCATAGAGGACAGCTGAGGTACTACTGACGGGTGTCCGTTCTGGGTATGGAGGTTTTGTCACTTCCCCAGAATTTAACGAGACTGTGTAAGAAACACCTCTCTCTGTGGGATTACTTCTTTCTTTTGAGTATGCCTGATTTATTGACTCCYCTCTCATTTCTTCTAGGCATATGTGTATGGTAATGCGTGGGGTACAGAAAATGAACAGTAAAACAGTAACCAGCACAATGTTGGGGGTATTCCGGGAAGATCCAAAGACTCGTGAAGAATTCTTGACACTCATCAGGAGCTGAAACTGTGTTATTCTCTAAATGCACTCTGGAGATTGTTCTGTCCAGTGTCACTGTCTGTTCTTACTTGTTCCTACATCTCACTTTTAAACTCRAATCGTTGTGAATTGTTGTCATAGTCTTTGTGCAGTAAAAGACTTCTGATGGCAAATGAAAAATGTAATGATAAGGTAGGCTCCTCCTGGATTTCCAATGATGCTGATGTCACAGAATTACAAGCTAYGAATAGGGTTTTGGAAATGTTTTTCCATCCACGATGCAGAATATACTGCTGTCAGGAGAAAAGTGGGGCTTGGGAGTGAAATGGATATTTATGAAATAGTTATGTTTATTAGAATAAATACAGAGGAGCACAGGAGAGAATTGAAAGGCTGTGGATCCTCGTAGGACCACGTTTGCTGCAAATACTGTACCTCTGCTGAGAAGGATGGTCCTGCATTATCTCTGACTGTATTTTATTACAAGTCCTGCAGTGGCTGTTTCAATATCTGGATATGTAAGTTATACCTCTTTGAGATGTTACTTCTGGTGGTGTTTTATATTCTTGCTRGTGATCAACCCTCCTTTTTTTGTGTTTTTTGTTTGTTTGAGAAATTTAAACCACATTTTTCCTAGCCTCTTAACATGCAGGGAATTAACTTCTAAATTATTTGGGGCACAGTCTTATCTCAATATAAAGGGTTTTATGCACCTTTTTCTCTGTGCCTCAGAACGTCTGACCACTTCAACTGTCAGTTTCTTACTATTTTTAAGCAAACTTTAACAGAGGGGAGGAAAAAAACCCCAGAGTCTGTCTGCAAAGTGCTAAGATACCCAAAGAGGTTTTTAATGATGTTTATATCTTGAGCTTTCCTTCTTGGATTCCCATTGGTTAGACTGAGAAGCTAAATCTAGTCTGATAATCTGAAAGTGAAGATTTCTCTCCAAGTATTTCAAAATCTGCATCTCATAAAAGTTGGACCAAAGGTGAGCACTGAAATCCTGAACACAGCACATTGTACCTCTCCTGCCTGATGGCAGGTCATTTCAGGGCAAAGTAACCTGAAATGACAACAACTGATTTCGTAAGAGCAATTGAGAAAAGCATTTCCAGGGCCATCAAAATGAATTAAACCACATTTTTCTGTGTATGTGGCAACCTCTGTATGTGGCAGCATTGGTACAAAAAGTTTCAGTCAGCTGGACTTGGCTGAACTTCTTATACTTTGTTACAATTTTAATGGGTGTTTTGTAACTCTTAATTGGGAAAACATGAGGCACAAATGAAAACCACCCTTCTCAAACTAAGCACAGGAGGCAAAACTTAAAAAATAACGTGTCAGCCGGGGTGTCGGGTGCCCACAGTGCAGGTTCCCATAGTGGTATCTGCTTTGCCGAATACGAATCCAAGATGTTCTGTACGCTAACCCGCCAGGCAGTTCCTGGTCTGGCAAGCTCCATCGTACCCACGTTCCTGTCTCCTGCTTCAACCCGGGTTGGAAACCAAATGAAAATCATGTCTGGTCAAATTTCCCCTGGGCCTAAAGAACTTTCAAGGACAACCACCTCATGCGTTTAATTACGGTAGTTTTACCTTGATGACCTTCACAGCATTATTGGAAAAATCTTTTATAATATCCTCTCTCCTGGATTCTGTAGAGTTAGGTGCTATAGAAGTGTTTGTCTGCTAGCGTAAAGAAGGTATGTGTTGCACATTTAGAGAGCAGATATTGCCACTTTTCAGTTCAGTGTATGTATCCAGCTGAAAAGCCTTAAATCTTTCTTGCCTGAAGTTCAGAGTAAAACTCTTTCTCTTTTTAGCTCAACAACTGGAAGGAGAATTTGAGGACCAAAGGTGCACACACACTAGTGCATTTGTTTCTCTTTGCTTGCTTTAGTTTGGAAATTAAGTCTCTGTAAAACACTGTCYTGCTCCCGAGGTAATGAAAAGTTGCGTTTTAACCACTTATCTTTATTCAGGATAAAGTTCGCATTGCACCACCACCGTTTTTTATTTCCATGTGACCTGTAGTCCTTAAAACATACCTCTCTATACTTGTGGCCTTGGATTTTGTTCACATTTTTGTTGTTGTAAGACTTGGTGCATTTTTTGGAACATTAGCATTGTCCAAATACACAAGCTTTAACTACAACTGRTGTGTATATATGTATAGTACGTACAGCCTGCTGTTGTACCACGTAAAAGTCTCTTGTCTCTAAAACATTAAAGCACAGTGTAATCCTTCGGAGTGGCAGCATCCTTGGTGACTCGGAGGCGATGGCATCACACAAGGAAGCGGCACACGCTCTGTCTCCTTGGGTGGGGGTTGTTTCCGYACTAGCAGGGGCTCCAAGCCTGTGGTGAGATGTTGGGTTGCTCTTCTGGGACAGTRGGTGCTGTTGTCCCCAGCTGAGTCCCCATGTGTTGACCGGGCAGCAAAAAAAACCCCAAGTTTTGGTGTCACCTTCTTACTGATCCTCGGTGCCAGAGGAATCAACAGCAAATCCATCGGGGCAGGGAAGGTGGGAAGCAGTGGAGGGGCTGCTGCATCTCGCTTCTCAGCACCCAGTCACCAGGAGGAAAGCAGGCTGCAGCCTGGGTGAGAAAAGGAGAGGAAAAAGAAGGTGTTAAATGCCTATATGAAAATTAGCAATCGCTTCTTTAACCTCTTSCCGACTTTTCTGTSTCGAAGCACAAGACGAACCAGGCCGGGGTGGGGAGAAGGCAACCAGAGAAGTTTCTGGGCTGCAGGCAGGGATGGGGAATYTGCTGGTCCAGCGTGGCTTTGGGGGCGAATGCTGTGGCAGTCAGAAGTGGAGGAGTAATGAATGAAAGCCGCCTCCAGCCCTTCATGGTTTTTTTCCCAAATGGTCCGTCCTGTTTGGAAATAACCCTCCTGGAGCATTGTCAAGAATTGTCTTTGTCGTGAAGCCGAGTTACTTCTGCGTTTCCCATGGTTGTATATTAAAGCTGGYGATTGTGGTGGGAAACGGCCTGTTTGTCAAAACAGGCACTTCTGCAAGAAGTTTTCTATTCCCTGCCTTTTTATTTCTTTTTTTTAGGTGTGAAATTGGGAAGGAGCCTCCCTGGTTTTGTGATCACGGGAAAATCTGTTTTCATTGGGGCGAAAAAATATTCAGCTTGAAAGTGTTCACAGCKCAAAAAACCAGAGGGGAGCGATAGGAACAAATCTGTAAAAGAACCAAAGCTGTTACTGAGATGACAACCCCCATCCCTGACTTGCCACATCTCACAAGATCACGTCCTCTGTCCCTTTCCCAATGCCCTCCAGCGGTACGTGTGGCTTCTCAGGGTTTTTTTTTCTCAAATATAAGCAGCTTTTTTGTGATTTTTCTGTCACTGTGGTTTACTTTTGGGTGTCTCCCATCATTTCGTGCAGACGCGCTGCAGGGTGATGGGTCAGCGAGTCCCCGGTCCTCGGCGCAGGCTCTTTGATCCTCTCCCCTTGCGTTCCGCTTCCAGGTGCAGGTTTATACTTGGGTTCAGGCACCTTYTCACAGCTCGCAGCCCCGGGAGGTGATCGGTCCTGCTTATCTCACGGTGGAAAGAGGTGGCCTTGGTTCCCTTGGTGTGAATTCCCTACAGAGACCTGGCTGGTGGGTGACTTGCTCTGCCAGCGTGTCCCAGCTGTCCCTGATGCGGGAACTTGCTGGAGATGGGGATGCCTCTCCTGGAAACCCTGTGCAGACATCTCCTGCCCCGCTGCGTTGCCTGTGACCACACCTCATGCCGTCTTCGTGCTCCCAAGGCCACTGTAGCTTTTTACGTTCTCTGCTACAAAGCACAAGTCCCAAAACTTCTTCCTCAAAGCACCCTCTTGGGTACAAGATCCTGCTGCTGGTTATTGGGATCGGTCGGGTAGGTGGTGAATAACGAGAGCTGCCAGCCCAACCCAACCTGTCCCCAGGGGAGCTCCTGGAAACGTGGCCAGCTTTGTGGTTGGGTCTTTGTGAGGGAGGTATGAGGAACCTGGGCAGGACCAGCCAGCGGGAAACCCCTGACAGGCGCCGAGCCTGCGGCTCTGGGCGTTCTGCAGCGGGGAGCTGCGAGCTAGAGTAGGACCGAGGTGTCCATCGGTGCAGTGAGAGTTCCTGAGCTGTTGTCCACGTCTCGCCCAGGCCGAGTACCCGTCAGCACTTGGCGGGGGGGAGCATCAGGAGAGATCTGCCTTYCCTTGGGCATTTTACCCACGGGATCCCAAAATAAGCTCTTTCTAGCCAAAAATCTGCCTTCCGAGTGACTGAGTGGCTGCAGTCGAGGACTCTGATCATCCTGGAGGCTTTATTGCAGCCATCGCAACCTTCCAGCAGCTCGTGGTTGCTTAGTAAGCTCAAATTGCTCATTACCTGGCCCCTGGTTTCTGCTCCCCCCCGCCTCGAGTGAGTTGTCAGCGTTGGGAAAGAGCCCCTAATCAGCCGTGCCCTTTGAGCTTTGGCTGAGCCCGTCTGCCCAACTCCTGGAAATAACCTTTCTGAAAAGCTCTGCCTTCCAGTTGTGTTTAAAGTTGCAATCATGATTTAGTAGTTGAGAGGCTATAAAACATTAAAGCTCTTTTTAATGGGTCTTGGGCTGGGCTGTTGACAGGGACAGCAAATAAATCAGAGTATTCAAAGAAATTTTGCTAAAATACCCAAAGAATATAATCGTGAGGATTTTTTTTTTTTTTGTAACAACTTTGTATTGTGTTTTTGGTGTTGGGATTTTGGCAGAGACTGACCACATTACCCCTCTGTTTGCTCCGCTGCTCCGTCCTGAGATTGCAACAGTAAAGCGAAGGTTAAAAATCCACCGTAACAGTGGCTCACCGAGCTACACGGGCCTGTAAACTATTTTAAAAGTGCTAAGGCAAACCACAGTGGTGCTTCTTTTGCCTGGGGAGTATGAATGCCACCAAGGGAGCAATTCCTGGGTGGGTTCCCACCACCCAACCTTCACGTATGACCTGGGGAACCCTTTACCGGGTGCTACCAGAGGGTGTTCATGCCCCGGCCCCGTCCTGCCCCGGCCGTGAGTGCCCGTACACCCTCTCAGCATCCCGCTGTTCCCCCAGAGAAGCTGGACCTCACCGTACAGCTGCCACCTCTTTAGCTCCCTTCTCCTGCAAGGCCCGCGGCAGCCGGGCGCCGACCTGCCGGGGAGCTGCGGGAGCCGGGGGAGGAGGCGACCGCCGCCGCTCCGGCCGGGACACGCTGCAGCGCATCGACGCCTAGGAAAAAGGCAACATTTCTTTTTCCTGTATAATTCATGTTATCGGCATCCAGCGTTAGCAACGTCATTACCAGCAGATTAGCCAACAAATGGCTGGGGGTGTGTGGTATCTTTATGGTAAAACAAATGGTAAATTTGGCTTTATTATTTTTACCTACTGCAGGGAGGAAGGGATTGTCCTTCGCCTGTGTTTTCTGCTCTAGCCAGAAATATCAAAACTCGTAGATAAGTTAATTTTTAGAAAAAAACCAACTTTGCCTTAAACAACTGCCCCGTTGGCGTGCACCCCGGGGGTGCCAGCCCGGGGCGGCGGGCAGGCTGCGCCTCAGGGCTGCCGGGCTCACCTTCTCCCGTCTTCTCCATCGCTTCTCACCCGGGGAGGTAAACTGGGAGGGAAATGGGAGCGAGGAGCCTGTGCAGCTGCAGGAGAGAAAGAGAAGGACGGGAAAGGTTTTTTTGTAGGGAAGCAGCAGCGGGAAGGAGAGCTGGCAGGGGGTTTGCAAAGGTCCTGGCTCCAGCTGGGTGATGTTGAAGGTCAGGGAGGGGAAGAGGGGGCCAGGCTGGGTCCCAGCCTCCGCAGCCGCCTGCCTGGGGACGCACAGTCTGTGGCTCCCTCTGCTGAGCCCGGCCCCGAGCTCTGCTCGTCGCAGGAGAGGAGCAAGAGCTTTCATGGGGGGCTGGAAAGGCTTTTYTGGGGAGGCTTGGAGGGGGTCACCCCGATGCCAGGCTGGGGGCACGGGGGGGTGGGAGAGGGGCACCCAGCCCCTCCGCTGCATCCCGCTGCCGGGTGATGCTGCCCTGGGGAGCGAACGCCCGCCTGCGCCGCCTCTTCGCAGCGATGGAGATGAAGCTGGTTTGTCAGAAAGCAGGGGCTAACCTACCAGGATCTTTTTTTCTTTTAATTATTATTATTTAAAATTGGCCAAAAATCTATTTTCTGTAGAAAARCGGGAATTCTGGCTGAGCTGGGCAATTTCTCCTCTGACCGAGCTTGGTCAGCAGGCGTGTTTTCTTAGAGAAAAGAGGGAAAAACCCCACTGCTTTGCTATTGCAGGCACCCRCAGGCTGTAAGCACCGCTCCGCTGCCGGCCCCGGCTCTGCCTGCGCTGGCTTTGGGCTCCTTCCTCAGCAGGGGCGAGGCCGTGGTCTGTCCTTCTCCGACTGCTCCCTTCGTTGGTGCCGACGGCTCCACGGCAGCCAGAGCAGCTCTGGGACCCTCTCCCCTCAGATTGCACAGGGATGGCTGCTGTTGCTAGACTAATTTAAGCATCCATCACCAGGCACCTTGCTGGGAGATGCAGAGAGGTGGCCTCCTCTTCATTAAGCTGTAAACTCTGCCCATGTGGACATATATAGATGTATAGATATATGATATCCATKCTGATCCCGGGACCTGTGGACGCAGGGACCACTCAGCCCCGCCGCTTCCACCGCCCCGCGCGAGCGATGCCGCGGCCCCGAGGTGCCCGTGCCAGGCGTACGTTGCCAAGCTATTTGCAGATCCCAATTAAAAATAACTCCCCGGAGCGCTCAGCGACGCTGCTGAGCCCCGCGGTGAATTCACGCTCTAAAAGCGCTGTCGAGCCTCTGCCTCTGCTGCCACTGAACGGGGTCAGACCACTTCCAGGGACAACCRTCCCCTCGCAGCCTCCGGTTCGGATGCACCAGCTCTAGGAATATTTTCCTCCCTGGGGGGCTGCATGGCATCGCTTGCCGCTCGTGGCAGAAGCCACGCCAAGCAAAATAGTCATTGCTGCTGGTGATGAGCCCTGTGCTGCTGGTGTGGGCTGCAGCTCGGCAGCGGTGATTTGGTATATTCCAGGAGCGGGTCCCTGCCTGGCAGGGAGCCCACCGTTATCATCCAGCCTCTCCCGCGCAGCCTCAGCCAACAGACTTGGGGAATTAATTACTCGTTGAACTCGAGGAGTACTTCTGGTAAAGCCCTCTCCATCTTGATTAAAAACTTTCCTGTAATGGGAAATCCTTGCTTACCGCCRCTGAGAAATTGTTCCCCTGGCTATTCCTCCTCGCTGTTAAATATGCGGCATTTGTACCCGCACCGGGAGCCTGGGGTTAGGGCCGAAGGGCCAAGGGCATCCCCCGGGAGGATGCACCTGGGTGGCTGCACCGGCTCCCAGGRCTCCTTCTCCATCACCCTTCGGGGTAGGTGTAGAAAAAACCCTGTTAACAAGATAACCTGGGGTTATCCCACGCCTGCCAGGGATGCTGTGGAAACCAAGACAGCCCAGCAGCTGCTAAAACAGTGGCCACCATCTCCTGTCTTTTACCCCCAAGGAGCTGGGCTGGATGTGGGCTGCAGCCTCCGCAGGGCAGGGAGCCCGACTCCTCCAGGCTGGATGGGGCTCAAGCATGGTGCAATCCGGGAGCACCGGTTGGTAAAGCCTTTAGTCTCCGGTACTGATTCATCCAACAGCTCCTGACAGCACGGAAATGTTTTTTTAATCTTGCTTTTCCTTTTTTAAGGCTCTTTCCAGTTTGCCCGTTGGCGGGACCYGCAGACTCTCCCTAACCGCGCGGCTGCTGCGGACTTTCCTTGGAGCCTTTTCAGCCCTTCCAGCTCCAATTTTCCATCCCAGGGCTTTTTGCTTTTTCCTTTCCCTTTTCATTCTCTCTTAGCGCAACAAACCCCTGCTTTGAGACCCAGACGGCAGGCACACGTACGTGGAAAGGCAAACTGTTTATGGAAGGGAACGGCATTTCGCTGGCGTTTAGGTCACGCTTTTCTCAGCCGCGYTGGGAGGGCTGATGCACGGTGGGTGCGGGGAGCCGTTGCCTGCGGGCTGCCGATGTGGGTGCTCTCCTGGGCAGGGTAATTTGGGTGCAACCGAACGCCGCGATGAATATTTCCCTCCTGGGGTGGGCCGGCCTGCGATGCTCAGGAGCATCTTTAAACAGAAGGGGCTTGAAGACACGCTTTTGGGGTGCTTGGCCTCATCAGCATGGGGGGAGCTTGCTAGGAGCCTCTTCTAAGGAGAAGCAGAGGATGAGGCTTTCAACCAACCTGAAGAAGCCCCATGTTTGCAGGTTCTGCTCATCATGGGGGACATTAGCCACCCTGGTGCCTGCTGGRGGGACACCACAGCAGGGCCCAGGCCAAGTCTCTGGAGGACACCCAGGACTTTGTCCTGACACAGGCAAGCGAGGGGAGATGCTCTGCTCCACCTCATGCTTGCAGCCCAGGAAGGACTGGTGGGGGACGTGAAGGTTGGGGCAGTGTTGGATGCCCAAGGAGCTCYTGACACAACTCATGAGAAGGAACCATACAAGAGATGGAAGCAGAGGCAGGGGAAAAGCATAGGGACACTGTGTCGGCATCCAGGGATGGGGCTTGGGAAGCTAAAGCTCACCTGGAGTTGGRCCTGGTGAGAGATGTGGACATGCACAAGCCCATGGGGCCTGATGGGATGCACCCACGGGTGCTGCCAGAGCCACTGCAATGCCACTGTTAGTGATCTTGGAAGGAGCATGGTGATCAGTGAAGTTTCTGAGGACTGGAAGAGAGCAAAAGTCACTCCCTCCCTCAAGAAGGACAAGAAGGAGGCTCTGGGGAGCTGCAGGCCAGTCAGCTTCACCTTCCCACCTGAAAAGGTGGTGGAGCAACTAAGCCTGGACACCMTTTCCAGACACCTGAAGGACAAGAAGGTGATGGGGAGYAATCAACATGGCTTCACAAAGGGAACGTGTGCCCCTACAGCTTTCTGCGGTGCGGTGACTGGCCCAGTGGGCSAGGGCAGAGCAGTGGGTGATTTATCTTGACTTCTTGGCTTTTGGCACCGTCTCCCACAACACCTTCATGGACAAGCTGATGAAGTACAGGCTGACATCCATGGGGCCTGACAACTGGGCTCAGAGGGCTGGGTTCACTGGCACAAAGTCCACCTGGAGACTGGTCACTAATGGTGTACCCCAGGGGYCAATAATGGGGCCAAGTGCTCTTTAACCTCCTCATTAATGACCTGGACGCTGGGACACTGTCAGCAGGTCTGCAGCTAATACAGAACTGGGAGGAGTGGCTGATGCATCAGAGGATCATGCTGCTGTTCAGAGGGACCTGGACAAGCTGGAGAAATGAACTGAGAGGAACCTCATGAGTTCAGCAAGGGTCCGAGTCCTGCCCCTGGGGAGGAATAACCCCAGGCACCAGTGCACACTGGGGGCCGACCAGGTGGAAAGCAGTTTTGTAGAGAAGGACCTGGAAGTCCTGGTGGACACCAAGCTGCCCACGAGCCAGCAATCCACCCTCACGGCAAAGGTGGCCACCAGCGTCCTGGGCCGCGTTAAGAAGACCATCTCCAGGTGAGACACACCTGGTGTGCTGGGCCAGTGCTGGGCTCCCCAGTACGGGAGGGACAGGGACATGTGAGTGCAGCCAACGGTCAAGCTGATGATTTACAGCTTGGACTGGTTGAGAAGAGCCTGCAGGAGCTGGGCTTGGTCTGTTGGGAGAAGTGGAGGCTCAGGGGGATCTTACTGATGCATCCAATGGCGAGGGGGATAAAAACGAGCTGCAAGAGGCAAYGGCCGCAAGCTGAAACACAGGAAATTCCATTTAAATGTCAGAAAAAGCCTTTTTTTTAACCGTAAAGTCGGCCCAGGGAGGTGGTGCAGCCACCATCCCTGGAGGTGACCAACCCCACCCCAGCATCCCGCCCTCGCTGCCCCTGCACTGAGCGAGGGGTGGGATGGGGCGATCCGGAGGGGGGTCCCTGCCACCCTCAGCGAGGCGGTGACGCTGCAAACAGCACCAACCCGTGCAGAGCCCAAAGCTGAGAAAATAGGGAAAAAGACCTGGGCCAGAAGTCGTGGTCCTGCCCTCGGCACCTCCTGCGGCAGCAGGCGGCAGTGCCRGCTCGGAGCATCCTTCCCTGCCCCGCTCCGGCCCAAGGCGGGTCTGAAATTTCCAGGTTTTTAACCCAGAATCAGCCCAGCCTTCAAAACCCGACCCAAAATATCTCCACGCACACGCTGAGGCTCTCGGCCAAGCCGGCTTCTCCGTGTTCCTCCGCAGCTTCGGCTGCAGCCTCCGAGCTGCTCCAGCCCCAATTCCTGCTGATTTCAAAGGATAAATCCCGTATCTAACCAGCTCCCGGGGCGTGGGCGTCCCGAAGGGACCRAGAAGCGGCTGCGTGGGGAATGCCGGGGATTTATAAGCCCTGCCACAGGCTTTATATAAATATAATAAACCCCCCTGCAGAAGTACGCAACTCCTCCTCCCCYCTCCCACCCCACGGGGCTGGCCATTTATTTTATTCTTTTTTTTTTTGTCTTAAAGTAGGAGGCCATCTGCCAAAAAGAGCGTAAATAAGGAGGCACCACACCCCAGTGTTACAAAACCTTGTATTAATCATCTCCCTTCACTTTCAGTATAACGTTGATATGAAATATAGCCATGATTCCTAGTTACATGGGAGGAAATGAGTAATAAATACATTGGAGCAAGTTGAAATCACGAGGGTGTTTCACTGGGAACAACATTTGAAAACTGTACACTTGCAAAGACCGGCATCTCCAAACATTAGTATTTCTTTATATCGGGAAGCTTTTACATGTAACAAACATGCTATTTCCATATATGACCGAAAAAAAAATAAATTTAAAAATATGCATTGCTCGGCAACATTAACTAGGCAAAAATAGTTCTTTGTGCACTAACTTTGTACAGAAAAACCAGGACTAAAGGCATGCATGTACAATAAAAGGCTGCCCGGGAACGGCATGCAACAGAAAAGAGTTCAAAGCTTTTTAAAGTAAGCTTACAATATGCATAAATACATAAGGGTTATATATATTAATAAGGGAGGAAGTATTCTGTTTAACATTATTAACATTCCTGTTTTTTTTTTTTTTTCTTCCTATTCCTCCCAGAGGAATACACATTCACCTTTAAGTAAAGATAAAGGAATACAAAAAATAAAACTCACTTTGCAAACTCTGATGACTCGTATAAAATCAACTTTAGTGTTATCGTCGCTGTGTGCAAATTATAGACGTCTGCAGGACCCACTTTCCATCAGGCACATTCAGAAAGCCAAACCTGGGGCACGGCCGCACCCCGACATGGAGAAAGGTGACAACAGAAATCGTTTCCCTAAGTGCTGACCAAACTCGAGCTCCGCTCCGCGCCGCTCGCGGGCGTAAATCACAGTTTTGGATTTTCCTGCTGGATGCTGGCCGGGCTTGACCTCCCCCCTCCCCTCAAGATTTTTTAATGAGCTGAGCAAGCAAAGGCAAAGCCCAGCTCAAGTCCAGTCGAGCTCAGGGCTTGTCCCTGGGGGGGGGGAGGACACCTCGAAAGAAAAGGGTGGGTTTTGTTTTCTCCCCCCCACCTCCCCGGGTGTCGCAGCCGCGGGGAGCACCCGCCGGACCCAAGGGCACTTGGGCGCGGAGCTGGCCGGGCTCCCCCGCTGCGGCCGGGGACGGCTCGGGGGAACAGCACCAGTAAAGGTCCCCGGCGGGTGCTGGGGGGTGCCAGGGGCTGTCTGTGGGAGAGCRGGGGGGGGGCGATGCCCACCCGAAGCCGAGGGCCCGGCGGCGGCCGTGTCTCCCTCGCCAGGACGCGCGGGTGGGACAGAACAGTTGCAGGTGGGGTGAATGGGTGAATACAAAAAAGAAAGGCACTGCCGCTTTATTACTAAAGATTTGACTTCACAGCCTCACTCATGCAACTGGTGGTTTTTTTTTTTTCTTTTTTTGCTTTTTGCTTTTTATAAATAATTTTTATTTTCTTTTAGGATTCGAGCTTTTTTTTTTATTTTTTTTTATTTTTTTATTTTTTTAAACCTCTTTCTCTGGAGCTCTGCTCCCTGCACTCAGCACAGGCACCCAGAGCCAGGCAGGACTTCCCGAACGCAACTGAAGCCACGTTTTTTGTTTTTTTTTTTTTTACTTAAAAAAAACCCCAAGAAACAGCAAACACAACTAAGTCGTTATTAACCTATACACCGTCAATGGAAAATAAGCTTTTTTTTTTTTTTAACAAAAGGAAAAAACAATTGAATTATTTGGTGGTTGTTAATAACAGACATTATCATGGTTACCAGCCATAGCAAGTTAATAGGTAATATATCCAAAATAATCTCTCTTCACAATCAGATAACCTCTGTTTCTATAGTCAGCGAAGGAATAAATAGAATTTCAGCTCCGTAAATACACTTGAACCTTCCCTGGGGAAGGCTCCTGCTGCGGCGGTTGCGTTCACACCTCGGTTTTGTACAACCTGGGGGTGCTCGGGGGGGGGTGACCCAGGTCCCCAGCACCAGCCAGCGCCTGCGGCTCAGCCCCCCCCCGGCCCCCGCTTCGCCTTCACCTCCTCACACCCTTTCCCAACCTCCCTCGCTTTCGGGTTTTCCCTTCTCCACCCCCCCCAACACCCCCCCCCCATCTCATGCCTGCCGGGAAACAGGACACCAAGGAACAGCAAACATAAAACATCGCATTTGGC
Organism: Oceanodroma leucorhoa; assembly: GCA_030449065.1. NCBI lineage: Eukaryota > Metazoa > Chordata > Aves > Procellariiformes > Oceanodroma > Oceanodroma leucorhoa. The sequence continues at coordinate 4,665,050 of JASVER010000057.1, read as the reverse complement.
ACTTGKTTTTTTTTAGAAAATGACTTCAAAATGCTGCATGGCAAATGGATTCACACATCTCCCATCCCCGCCAGCCCAGCCGATGCTCCGGGTCCCCCCGAGCCCTCAGCCCTGCTCCGGCCGGTCCCGGCACACGCTGCTGCCCATCGGTGCTCACGGCCGAGCCCATTTTGGGAACATTGCTGCAACCCCCGTGGCTGCCGCTCCCACCCGTCACCTCCCTTCATTAATTAATTTTAAATTTATTATTATTCAGAGGACTCAGGGCAGCATCAGGACCGGTGGGAGCGAAGCCGGCGCTACGCCGAGCATCACCCCGGGCACCGACGGCTTTTCTGGCCCCGATCTCGCTTTGAGCACGGGCTTCAGCAGCGCCGTGTCGGGTTTACCCACTTAATGCCCTCGGACCAAATTTAGCTCCCCGTTGCAAAAAGCAACGCAGCGGCRGACGGGGTTGCAGCCGAGCCGCTGCCATCCACGTCTCCTCCCTGGCACATGTTTAATGCCAAGAAAACGGGGCCGTGGAGCTGCATTTTGGTGCCCTTTGGGGCTTGGCTTTTTTATTTGGCTAAATAAAAACACACGTTGGCTCCCAAGCCTCCTTCATCCCTCATCGGCCGCCCCGGGGCCGGAAAAGCCCCTCCTCGCTGGATTTTGGCAGGCTGGGGGCAGATGTATAAATCCAGGATGCAGCACCTTCCCGGTACCCACGCAGGCAAGGCAAGACACACAGAAACTCACCCAGCGTCCCCCCTTCACCGACATCCCCCGGGACCCTCCGCCGGGAGAGATGCCCCCCCCCTCGCCACGTCCCCGCACCCCGACCCACGGCGGGGGCACAGGGACGGGGGGAGCTGGCCCCGCACCCGGCAGGCGCCCGCCGACCCTCCGCCTCTGCTGCCCTGTGCACAACGCTGCCTCGAAACTGCGGATGCTCTTGGCTAAACTGAAAGGAAATTTTGGGGTTATTTATTTTTTTTTAAATCTGGGCTCGCCGGGCTGGGCCGTGCCTGAACGCAGCGAAACTCAAAGAGACGGGACCAACCGGCCCCGAAGCCCCCRGCCGGGACAGGCAAATCCTCCCCACAGGGTTTTTTTGGTCATACACACCCGCGTGATATTCGATATTCGTTCGTATCCTCCTCCAGAAACAGGGTTTGCCCACGGTGCTCCGGTGAACCCTCCATTGTCAGCACTCTCCTGCCGCGTCCCCCCCACCCTCCCCATGCTGCTTCGTCGTCGCCATTGATTTTTTTTGCCATTTTTTTCCCCCTAGCATGGATGTAATAAATGACAACACAAATTCCAAGTCTAATGATATGTTCACAAGGACAATCTACACATTCACAAAATTAAAACAGGAGAGAGAGAGAGAGAGAAAGAGAGAGGAGAGGAGAGGAGAGGAGAGAGAGAGGAGAAAGGATGCAAGCTATCGCTGAGGCTCCCTGCAAGCCCCAACCTCGCCGCTGGACCCGCAGCAGTTGTTCTCCCGGCCAGCGTCCCCGTCGCGACGCCTTCTAGATCGTGGAGGTTCGGTCGACACCATCTGCAAGCGGGAAGGGAGAGTTAGGAGCAGCCCCGGCGAGCAGCCGCTCACGTTGTGCCGGCACCCCCCGAGCTGGGGAGCGGGGGGATGGACGGACCCCCAACCCATGGCACCTACGGTTCAGGTGGCACCACGGGGCCACCCACCCCATCTCCCCGAGGGGGTGCAGAAGGGTTTTGGGGTGTCAGCGCTCTGCCGGTGCCTCCGTGCCACTGTCTGTCCCTACCCCGCGGAAGCCAGACCCCCAGCCCCCCCGAGTCGCTGTCCCAGCACYGRTCCAGACCTCCTGCCAGGTCCCCAYGGCACCTTTCCCAGGAGCAGAGGGGGTTTCTGGGCAGCCCAGACTCGCCGCAAGATGAGTGGGAGTCTGGGACCCCCCTACAGCGGGACAAGTTTGTGACCCACTGCCCAAGAGCAGGGGGGTCGGGGATGGAGCCGGTCTCGGGGGGCTGCCTTGCCCCCCAGCTAACCCAGCCCTGCAATGCCCGCACCACAGACGATGCAAAATTTTCCTCTGAGGACCATGGCAGGAAAAAAAAAACCCCGGGGCTGTTTCTGTCTCCCCAGAGCCCCCGTCCCCAGCGTCCCGTGACAGCAGGGACACGTCCAGCCACAGCCCCRAGCCCAGGAGCGAGGGGTCCACGACCCATCCCACAGCCGCACAAACGACCCTGCCTGCCAGCAGCCCCCCTCTCCTCCACCCCCCCCGGCCCCAGCAGCTCTCATGGGGCCAGAAATCAACACCCAACAGCATTTCCAACCCTCCAGCCCTCCTGCGGCCCCCACCGCCCCCCATTCCCCATCCCAAACCCCCGACCCCGGGATGGAGAGCGGTGGGGGGGGCAGCTCCCAGGGCAGCCCCCGAACAGAGCACTCCCTGTTACACTTCCCAGGGCATCGCAGCCGCCTCCCTCCTTAAGACTAAAAACAAAGAGGTTTGTTACGCCTTTTTTTTTTTTTTTTCTCCCCCGAAGGTTTATTTTTTTAAGAGCTATTTATAGCACGACCGGTTTCGAGAGGCTCGGGGTATGCGACCTGGAAAAAATAACTCGGAGGAACAGTACCCTGCAGAGGAACAAGACAGCTAAGCCTCGCCTGGGCACACGCCGGAGAAAACGCTTCGGGTGACAGAAGTGTCCTTGTTTTCCTGGCCGAGGATGCTGCCGTGGCGCTGCCAGGGCCCTGCTGCCTCTTACAGTCCTGGCTCTCGCGTCCCTCTCCCYGGGACGGGCCGTCGCATCGCTGCAGGGAGCCGTGCCGGTGGTGGCAACCCGACGGCACTCATCCTCCCCAAGGGCTCCCGTCCTCAACCCTTCGACGCAGTCCGGGGATTGCCGGGAGCGAGACCCGAGCTGGTTATTCAGGAGGGTCTGGGCAATGCAGGCGGCCGCGCTCGTCCCATCGCCGGGGAGTCATCGTTCGTGCTCGGGGCTCCGGTGCATCGGCGAGGGGCGCTGGGCGCTTCTGGTGCCGGTGCTTTTTGCTGTGCCGGCCTCTCCATCATGCTGCTGCTGCCTTTTCCACCTTCCCTGCCCGTTCTTCTGCCTGGTCCTCCTCCCTCCCCATGCCCGCTATCCGCCCACCCGGGGTTGGCACCCACAGCTGCCCCAGGCGCGGGCGAGGAGCCACCGGCACCACCGGCACCACCGGCACAGCGCCCAGCACCGCGTCCGGCACCGTGCGGCAGGGTTTTACCCCCGTGCCTCGGGGCTCCTGCACCCCCCGGCCAAACGAGGGACGCCGGTGGCAGAAGGGTAAAATACTCCAAAGCCTGTGAACCATTCGAGCRCTCCGGTGGCAAGGGCTTTATCGAGAACTAATAACAAACTAGCGAGCTAATACTAATTATTATTAGCAAGCTAACTAGTGGCTAATAAGCACGGACTCCACTAGTGCTGGGTGCGATCCCCACGTTCGGTTTTACCCCTCTGCCCCGGCTAGCTCGCCGAGAGAAGCCGATGTCCCCGTCCAACCCCCACCGGGAGCATCCCCAGGAGCATCCCTGGGAGCATCCCCGCGTCCAGCCCCGCCGCCGTCCCCTCCCCTCACAGCCACAGCCTGTCCCAGCTTTTGGGGGGCGCGGGGCAGGTGCCGGGGGGCTCGGCGGAGGCGGCGTGGACGTGCTGGAAGAGCCCGAGGAGGAGGGAGTGCTCACCGCTGAGCGCGTGCTCCGTCATGCTCAGGCACAGGGACTCCAGCCTGTTGTTGATGTCAGGTTCAGTCACCGGCACCTGAAACTCTGCAGGGAGAAAAGGACACGAGACCATGGTCAGGGGACATGGCAGGGACCCTGCCCGCCCGCCCCGCACCCCCTGCCCGCTGTGCTGCTGCTGGAGTGGGTGCACGGGGGGGAGGAAACCACCCGAAAGATGCCCCAGGAGGGTCTGACGRCACGGCCGGACTCCGGCAGCGCTTCGCTTCCCCGTGCAATCACCTCTGGCAACAGACGTTTGCAAGAATAGTCATCGCCCTCCCTCTTTTTTATYGATAAGGGGTAAATCTGGGGGGACTCAATGGCATTGCAGCAGAAGGTGGATGGAAATGAGGCGTTCAGGCGCCAGTTAGAGATGCTGGGGGGGGAGCTGGGGTGAGTGCGGGACCCCCGCCCTGGGAGGGGGCAGCCCTGGGCTCTCCCCTTGCTCAGGCCCCACAAAATCCTCAATACGTACAAAATCCTCAATACGTACAAAATCCTCAATACGTACAAAATCCTCAATACGTACAAAACCTTCAAGCAGCCCCGGGGGGCAGTGGGGCCGGGAGCTGCCCGTGCAGGCAGCGTGTCGGCAGGGTTAGCACTCGGACGTGGGATGGCAGCACAGACCGGCAGAGCCGCCGTCCGGTTTTTCCGTGGCCGGCTCGGCTGCCGCGCGGTCGCCCACGGCCCTGCTGCCATGTCCCGGGGGGGGTGAGCACAAAAAGAGGGGGGGATGAAGCGGGGTGTGCTGCAACTCCTCAGCCTTATCCATACAGCACCAAAACAGCCCCTCCTCCGCAGTTTGGTTTTTTTTTGCCAATTCAGCTTTTGCTGCCGCTGGACAGCATCTCCTGCTTGCCACCGGCTGACAGGAACGTGGGACAAGGTCCAGGAGGGTTGAGGTCCCCRCACCCCGACAAAAAGTGTTTCGGGAGCCCAGCCCCGCATTATTGCTTATTTTCCTCGCAACTTGGTCCGTATCTTTGGCTCCCCAATCCTCCTACGGCCTCATTCACCGCAGGCTAACACGCAAAGAGAAACCTATTTATTCTCCTTCAGCGCCTGCAGAAATGTGCCCTTGTCCTGGTGTTTAATCAATACCCAAGAACAGACGCCGCTTTTGCTGTACAGGACATTTGCCGCCTAAATTATGCAGTTAAAACACCGCAGGCATGTGATGCGAGTGGAGCTGCCAAGCTGAAACCATGGCAGAAGCTTACGGATGAGGTTTAGCTTACTGGGGAGGTGTAACTCCCTGTCCTGCAGTAGAAATTGTTATCGTAAGTGTGCTGGTAAGAAAAGGCACACTTAAAGGCTAATGAARGGGGACACAGAGAAAAAGGCATGAACGTCCTAATGGGAAGGATGCTCCACGTTCAGGGTCCAAGTTCAGCCGGAASCCCCCCGAATCGGAGGATGCTCCTATACGTGGGAGCATCTTTGCGGTGTTCAGGAGGGAAGCACCGACACAGCACCACTTCCCTTCRCGTGCATTGTGAAAAGAATTTCCCTTGAGTGCACGAAGGCAGTCCCTCCGCACCGGGTCCCCGTGTCCATGCACGAGCGAAAAAGGTGATGGATGGAGCTACCGCCTTCCCCACCTGACACGAAGCCCCTCAGAAGCAAGCTAGGTCAGGCACCAGCACCGTTATATATAGGGCCAAGCTGTTATAGATAGGGTCAAAAATCCCTCCGGTAATCCAACTAGTGTCAAAGATCGGCGCCGCGAGCGTGGCTGCGAGCGTGCCAGAGCGCGCCGTGCCGGCACGGGCCATGCGCCTGCGGCCAGGCTCACCGCCACGGCTCCTTTCACGCAGCCTCCCCTCGTCTCGCCGGGCTGTGGAGAAGCGAAAAAGCAAACGTCTGCTTCCTACCTGGCTGCTGAAACATCAGCATGGTCTGCGGGGAGGTGTGGACCGGCAGCGAGCGCGTCCTTTGCACCGAGCTGTGGCTCCGGCTGGGCATGCTGTTGCTGCCCCCGGGGTTGGCAAACCAGAGGTTCTGCGGGAAGCAAACAAAAAAGGGGTGCGGGGTGTAAAACAGAGACCTCTCTGCCATGTGTTTATAACCCCCTTGGGCTCATCTCTCCCCTCTCCGCCTCCCAGTTTGCCTCCCTCCTGCCAGTCCCTTTCCTGCACCCAGCTGCATGGAGGAGAATAAATTGCTCTCGCTTGCTTGGCTTGAACTAAAGAAGAAAGGAAGGGGATCCGGAGAAGTTAGAGGAGAAAAAGCAAAGGAAGCTTATAGGGAAGGGATGGAAAACCTGGAGACACTGTAAATGCCAACCAACCTGTCTGCCTTGCTTGAGGATGGCGGGGCTGGCGGCGGGGCTGCGCTGGGGGGTGCCCAGCAGCCCACTGGGGCCCAGCAGCCCCAGCCGGGCAGTGGGGAGGTTGCGGGAGGGGATCTGGAACTGGCGGGGGTTTCGCCGGCCCAGTCCTGCCCCTGCAGATCCGGCTGTCGGTAAGGAGTTCGACTGGCCAAAGCCTCGGCTGCGGAGAGAGAAAGTGCCGAGGGTGAGAAATCGGCCCCTGCAAGGGGAYGGTGCTGCGGGTACGGGGGCGAGCGGCTGGTTTGGCGCGCTCAGACCAACAGCCAAATGTCCCGAGGGTGCCCCTGTGTCATTGCGAAGTGCCGGACCGAGGCTCGCCACCCCATGCCCCGGACCGAGGCTCACCACCCCATGCCCATCCCATGGCCACGGCTTCACCGCGAGCTCTGCTCCTGCCCCGACCCCCCCATCCTGCTGAGGATGGTCCTCCGTCCTGCACGTGCAGYGGGAAGGAGGAGGTTTGGGCATACAACAGCAGCATCCGTTCTTCTTCCCGTCTGCCAGTCACGCTCCCTTCCTTCTGCAGTTCTCAGATTTGCATTATTTTTTTTTAAAGTTTATTTTACTCCTGCAAAACGGGCCTGTTCTTAAATGAAAGCTAAAATAACACAGGTAATTCCCTCGGCACTGGAGCTAGCGGCACCTGATTTCTTGGGTTTTGACTTAAACTCTTCATGCCTTTGAGCTGTACAAAAGAGCTCTCTCGTGTGTGGATTCTCTAGTGTCTGATAAAGCTTCAGCTTATGCTGTTGGGTTTTCTTTATTGGGAACGCTTGAAGGGCTGGACCTTCTCACCTTCCAGGAGCTTCATTTTTATGAACACAGTTCCCTCCAAGACTTCTCAAGTTCTGGAAAACTTGGTTAAAATGACCTAACAAGTCCAAGATTTCCTAGGGAGGGGCTGAGTGAAAGGCACATTCGTGCAGAGGTGGGACTGACTCTGCACCCACTCCCACCTCTGCACTGCAAACCTTCATCCAGCTCCCCGTGGCAAAACCATCTGGACCCAAGACCAYGCAGCCCAAATGTCCCGAGACACAGATCTCAGGACACGAAACCATCTTTACTCCTTGGAGGGTCGGGTCAGACACGCCAGCATCCCTCCTCATGTGGCTTGTTGCATTTAAAATCAGAGGAATGACATAAAAATCATCAGGTAATCCTCGGAAACACACGCAGCGCGGGTCTCCTCGCTGTGCAACGCTGGCTTGGTGTCTCTGCCCGATTAACTGGGCAGCAGGACTGCAACGCCGTTAGCAGGTTTAAGCACAGCCAAGGATAGGAGCACTCTGCAAACCCACAGCTGCGGTTGCTTTTACGCTCCCCGTTCCCCCCTGCCCYCCTCCAGCACTTAATCCCCCTCGCAGATGTTTCAGCTCTCACCTTCCTCCCAGCCCTCATCTCTCCTGCTTGCGCGGTGGCTGCAAACATGCTTCGGACGACATGAGCGTGCTGGGATCCCAAAACCGGATAAATTTACTAGGCAGGAATACGACGGGGTTTCTTTAAACCTCGTCCAAAAATCGCTCTTGCCATTAAATCCCCATGACAAAAGCAGGGCTGGCCGCGTGCGCCTTCCTCGCCCGCAGCTTCCCAGGAGCAGAAGGAGAAGAAGAAACGCAAAATGCAAACCACCCCAAAGCAGCAAGGAAACTGGAGAGCATGCTGGGCGGCCCCGGGAAAGGGACTGGGACCGTTTTGAGCCGGCAGCCCCACCTCGTGCCTGGGGACGGCCTGGGTGTGCAGCCGAACTGCKGCGCTGGTGATGGCCCAGACCAAACGGGTCCATCAAAAACCTTCGCTCTGGTCTATTCTGCTTCTGATCCTGCCGCGAGCACTGAAACGGCTTGTTTTTTCCATTCCAAAATATTTCATTTAATTCCCACGGGGAATGCACTGGTTCTGCGCTCATTCCTTCTGAACGCACATCCCGGCTGTCCCAATGCTCCCAGTTATCTCCAAAACACTTTCTTTTTGAGAARAACAGAACTTGCACAAGACTGTAATAAAACAGACTTAGCAGAATGAAACAAAAGGCTGACGTTGTTGTTAAAACTGATCTAAAAATATCTCTTCCTGCCATAACCCCAACGCTTTCTAGGATCACCCGAAATCCAGCATCACCTTGGAAGCGAGCAAACATGGTGTTGCAACRCAGCCCTACCCGGCTTTCTGACCGCAGCCCCCCGGCTCTGCAGGCTTCAAGCCTTTTTTTGCCAGTTGAGGGCTTTTTGGTGAAACTCCAGCACTGATGTAATTAGCAACGGGCAGCAGCAGGGGCAGAGCCGGCCGCTCAGTGCCGGGGATATGCTGCACAGCTGGGAAGTGCCGGGTTCGGAGCCAGGGAGATGCGGTGGGAATTGGTGGGGTAGGCGCCGACCACACAGGCAAGCAAACTTACTGCTGCTTTCCCTTCCCAGCCRACGCCTGGGGTTTTATTGCCGAAGCTTTTCCAACCCTCCTCCCTCCTGAAATGCGGCTCTGAACCCGGCAAGATCCATCCCTCCCTGCTGGGAGGCGTCGGTCCCTCTCGAGATGCTCTTGCCAGGCCCCCCGGCCGCCGCATCCATCCCTCCCCAAAAGCCGACGTACCTCCTCTGCTGCCGATAGCCTGACAGCTCCAGGAGGGATTTCCGAGGGAAAGACCGAAAGAGTTTCTGCACCTGCTGTTTCCATGACAGCAGCCGCTTCTTCTGGATCTCTGTAAACGCCTGCCCCCCAAAAAAAGAGAAAAATAGGAAACATATGAATATTTTTCTGGACAGAGCCAGCAGGGATGCATATGTGGGTGTGCGTGTAAAGAAAAGCAGCTGGAGCAGGCGGTGGCGTGAGCTGAGCCCCATCGGCAAGTCCAGAGGGAAACCCTGGTCTCTCTCAAGGATTTACTCATCTTAGTTAGAGAAAATGCTCTGGCAGCATCCCCTGCGCCCCACAGCAATGGCCCGGCTCTGCCCCCGAGGCTGCCAACCCCCCTGGGCAGAGCAGGGCTCCCCCAAAGCTTCCCGCTACCCCTCCTAGCCCCCAGACCCCAGCGCAGGCGCCCCGCTCCCCGCTCGCTGCCGGGGTGTAAGCGCAGCTCCCTGCGGGGTTTGATGGCTGSTCCCTGCCGGGTGGTGACACTTGTCACCTGGACGTGGCTCTAGAAAATGCCGCTGGGGTTGGAAAATGCTGGGATTTGGAAAGCAGAGCTGCTCCGTGGCATCCCGCATCCTATGCTCCTTCTGGGGGCTGGGCAGAGCTCGGCTCTGTTCCTGGCACCGACAGCCTTGGCGGGAGGTCACCCGGGGTGAGTCCCGTCACCAGGCCGGGCTCCCTGCGAAGGTCACCCATGCAGGGGACAGACCTCCTCCCGAAACACCCCAGTCCTCCAGCCAGGCGGTGTGGGTTACGGGGACACCCACGTGCCCACCACCGCTAACTTTAGACACCCGATGTCTCCGTGCCGCCAGCGGAGAGGAACGGAGGTCTCCAGAGGACAATTTGGAAGCTAATTAGYGCCTGACTTGATTGCTCCAAACCACCCTCTGGAGGAGACGCTCTCTCCCAGCACTGATTACGCTGGAGCCGATGCAGACGGTGGTCCGGGGACAGAGACTGGCACCGGTGGGGTGATGCTGCGTCACCACGTCCGTCCCGSGCGCTCCTGGAAAATGAGCCCTTCTGCAGCTCTCTGTCTTCTCGTCTTTGCTCTCCAGCCCTGGGCTCCTGCTCCCACCATCCTCGCTCCTCTCTTCAYACCTCTGCTCCCCCAGCGATGTCCTGCTCGGCCGTCCAGAAAGCCCAGGCACCATTGCCAGGCTCCGATGCACTCCGAGAGGGGAGCAAGTGGGAGCACAACATGCTCTCTCCTCCAGCCCCTACAGCTATTTTCCACTGCCTGTGTCTGTGTAAAGCACCAAAAAGACCATATCCAYGGCTCTAAACCTGTTTTTGCAGCAAACCCGAACAGCGGGTGCCACCGCCCCATATTGCACGGGGCCAAACGTCGGCTGACACCGCAGGGGCTGCCCAGCAAAATGCACCGAAACCCCCMCCGTGATCGACAGAGGTGTCCGGGAGCGCAGTTCAAAAAATAGGATGAAGCGCTTGCATTTTGCCCGGTATCCAACTATTTCACCCCGATTCAAGATCCCCGGTGCTTGGCCCTGCAGAGATGCGTGGAACAACCTTGCACAAGCACGGCTTGGGCACTGGCTTCAGCTGCAAGGCAAGGGGCTGCGAGCCACCTCTCTCCTTCTCCACGCGGCGTGCAGCACATTTTGGGGTTTGCAGCCACCAGCCCTCTCCAGAGGAGATTCTTCTGTGCTTTGACAGTGTATTTTTTTTATAAACAAGTAACTGTGGAACGTTTAAAGCCTGCAGCTCCTACGAGAGAGTGTGCAATCTCCCTCTGACCCCTGCCATATGGGCAGGYGATGAGAAGCAGCTTGCTCTTCCAGGTGCAGCCGGCACGGGTACGAAACGCTGCTGGACTCCAGGGATACCGGCCATCCCTCCCTGTCTCCRGGCAGGAGCGTGCCGGAGCCCTGCGGCACAGCCTCGGCCATCCCAAGCCATCACCTGGCAAAGGCAGATCCGCTGGGAGCAGAAACAGATGCCCCCGTTGCAAAATCCCAAGACCACGTGCTGCAAAACAGGAGGCAGCCAAGGGATGGCCGGGTCTGTCTGCATGTTCATCCCAGGATTTTTTCTTTCATCCAGCTGCTGATCAGACTGTCATGAGCTGGATGAATTTCCCCGCTCCAGGTCTTGGCAATTAAGCGAGCGTGGAGGGGGGAGCAACATTTCCATGCACCGCGTTGGAGCTACTGACCGCTCCAGCCCTGTTCTGTCAGAATTACTATTAATACCCCCCAAAAATATTTGTGTTAGAAACCAAAAGGTTTACATAAACAGACACTTTGGAAACAGTTTCTAAGTGATGAGAACAACAGCTTTAGATGATCCATCACGACTCACCTCGTGGATTAGACATTTGTCTATGAGCTGTAAATAGGAACTTATATTCTCTTCGTCGGGTCGGGAAACTAAAAGTTGTGTGCATACTGGAAAAAAAAGAGAGAAGAGAAATGGGCATGGGGACATTGAGCTGGGATCCGGGGGGGTCCAACAAACGCCTTGGACATCCCGTTTCCCTTGTCCCACGGGTGAGTCTTCTCATCAGTGAGAAAAAAACACCCTTCCCCAATTCCTGCCGTGCCGTCCTATATTTAGGGCCAGATTTTGTTCTGTTACGTTGGTGTAAATCCAGAGCGACACCATTGGAGTCACCAAAATTAGACCTGAGCAAATCAGGGGCACAGGATTATTCCCTCTTCCTAGGTGCTGGGAGAGCTCCTGCTCCGATGGCCAAAATCTGCCCCCGCTGCAAATGGATTCCCACCTTTCCTGATGGATTTTTAACCTCTTTAATGCCATAAAAGCAAGTGGAAATGAGTTCACAGAGAAATGAGTCTCTCCTGTCATAGCCCCCRGGCAGGGATGCCTTGTGGTCCAGGAGGACACCTCGTCCTGGCAAGGCTTGTGCCATACATACAGCTCCGTGCGTGACGGAGGCATTTGTCACGGGCTGAATTCATCAGTGGGTTTAAAATGGGGCCAGAAACCCACATTTGTCTGTGCGTGCAGTCAATTAGCTGGTGAGAAATTTTGCACCAAGTTTTTATATAGAAAACATCTCATCTATTTTTTGCAAAAAAGTTCTGAAATAGGGACAGGGCTGATATTTCTTCGTGGCATCCCAACGAGTTTCCTTCCGTTCTTGGTCTTCTGTGTGAGCCTGCGGACGAGACTCCCCTCCCCTCTTCCCCAGGGAGATGTCCCTCCACCTCAGGTGCCACCGACGAGGGTTAGGATACACCCAAGCTCATCCAAATTTGCTCAAAGAGCCCTGTACATGGCACAGGAGGTCGGTTCCTACCTCACATCGCTCCTGTGCACCTCCCAGTGTGTTCATCCTGATGCAAAGCCGTGCACCCCGCACCAGGCATGGAACGGCACCTGAGTATTTTGGATATCCTGCATCTAAATTGGGGCTTAAAAAGGGGCTTGGACCCAGCTGATTTGCACTCAAGATGGCTCACGTCCAGCCCCCGCACCACTGCTACCCCCCCCCACCCCCAAGCAGAACAAGTCCGAGGGATGCTGCTGGAAACGCTGCTGGACCAGCGGGATGCCCCCAGGGCTCTGAATGGGAAGGGAGAGGATGCGATCCACCCCTGACCTGGTGCAGGCAGCCCATCCCATCGCTACCCCTCCCAAAAAATCACTGCCCACCTCCCCACCCACGCTCTTACCTCTTACCACAGCACGATGGGACCTCAAAAAACCCATCACCCCTAGGACCGCGGCTTGCAGGAGCTCGGGGGAAAGGCTGCGGCCAGCGCCGCCACCGCAGGCACCCTGCCCCGAAAGCGGCTCTCCCTAAGCGAGGACGCCAATAACAAGTGACAGCCRCTCACCTTTCCCCATCACTCTGGTGAACTGTCCGGGCAGGTCACCTTCGGGCAAAGGGGCCCCCCCCGACTCGCCCTCGCATCCCGGCAAATGGTGCTGCTGCATCCCCCCCGCGGCAGAGTCCTTGCAGTCCGAGCCTTGGCTGTCGGAGCCGATCAGGGAGGAGGGGTGATGCGAGTCCGCGTCCCGGCTGTGCTCCTCCGTGCTCGAGTTTTGGGAAGAGTAGGCTTTGATGGGGGTGAGGATCATTTGGTGTAGTTCCTGCAGCGGGACACGCAAGTTGCCACCTTCCAGGATGTCCTGCGGATTCAAGTGGAGAGAAGAGAGTTTGTCTCTGCGGGGATAACAGGACATCAGCTACGGACCAGACCCCTACCATTACCCCCCAGAAAATCCCCAGCGAAGCCGACGGCCTCGCTCCTGCTCCAGGACCCTGCTGCGGTCCATWTTCAACAGCCGTGTTTCATTCACCGAGTCTTTTGCTTAGACCAGGGGAGTGTGGAGCTGCTGCAGGGACTCTGCTTGATTATCCACGGATGTGTTCAGACCTGAATCCCCAGATATAAATGTGCCCCGYCAACCACTGGGACCCAAAACCAGCAACAATCCAGCTTCAGCGTTTCCAAATTTCCACCAGGGAGATGCAAACCTCATGAGAGCRACTCATCCTGTGAGATTTCAATGCCCAGATCAGCAGGTATCTTGCTCCTTCCCCAGCAATCTCACAATCGTGACATTTCAGCCCTATTTAATTTCAATTATATTTTTTAACGTGGGCTTGTATCCAGTTTCCAGCACTGCCTTCAAGCTGGGCTCTCCGTAACTGCTCTGCCCCAAAGAGCTTGCCATAGCATCCTTACGCCCTGGGACCATCGCAGAGCCCAGGACCACGCTGGGATGCAGGAGCCTGTCCTGCAGCAGCGAAGCGGAGACGTCCCCGTCCACACTGGGATGGGCTGGGGGAGCGGATGCGGAGGGGAAAGGGAGGGTGTCAAGGGGAGCAGGGTGGGTTGTGGTTCGGACACAGAAGGGGAGACCACAAGSCTGCAGGTGAACTTATAACCCTATAGCAACAATATTCAGCTTGGAGATCCTGGGAGAGGTCCACCTGGGAGGGAGAGGATTTGGGTACACCCCAGCCTTGCTCTCAGTTATGAGTGTGGATCATCCCTTTCTAGGGTCAGATCCTCCTCCCACACTGAAAAGYTGATGGGAAATAATTGCATTTTGTTTTTAACGTAGCCTGGACCAGAACAGCTCACGGCAGGYTCCTGCAGGGTCTGGCTCGTGGGACGCCGCTTGGGAAGAGGCAGCTTTTGGGGKGAGTCCTGGCTGCGCCCAGGGAAGRGACACAARGTGGGTGCACAGGCTGTGCGTGAGCCAGCCGAAGCCCTGAAATGGTTGTTCACCCTAATTCCTGCTGCACCCCCAGCTCGCTCTGGGACGTCTTAGCTCCACTTCTCTCGAAGACCTGGCATCAGTCTGCTGGGCACTATTTTTCTGGGGAAAAAATCCTGCTCTGCTAACCAGCAGAGAGGGGTGGAGCAGCTCTTTCCAAGAAAGCAGCAATCTTTAGCAGCGAGACACTGCCCAAAAAAATCAAGTCCCACACATGCTCTTGTTTAGCAAAAAAAAATTGGATGGGAAGCCTGGAAAACCAGAGACATCTCCTCCCAACTAAAGCAGCTCACAGGCAGCTCTGAGCCCCAGCGAAGTGGGACACTGTCACAGCCCCACAGCCCAARCCCACCCCACGAGGGCTCAAAAGCAGTTCCTGCCACTCATCCCCCCTATTTTACAGCGTGCGTGGCTGGTTGTGTCAGCTGAACTGGGCTCACCCTCCCGCACCGCGACAGTCAATCAATACCATATTTCAAAACCCAGGCGGAGAAGCGGGGGAAGAGGCTGTGCAATCGCCTGGAAAACACATCGCCGAAGCGAGCTCAATCCAGCGGGCTGTCTTTTGTACTTAATAGTTATTATTAATATACGGAGGTAAATACGGCTTTATTAGCTCCTGCCATACTCTGAGTACAATCCCATATTATAAATAAATAGTGAAGCAGTGAGCTAACGAAAACACCAATAAATAGTAACACACCACATAAGTATTTAAAAGCCCCTAGCGGGAGGCTCTGCAAGTTGCTGTTTGAAGACGGTGCAATTAAATATAATATAATATTGCGATAATAAATAGCGAGAGGTTGGGTGAGCTGCTCCCAGCCAGCCTGCAGTGCTGGTGCTTCTCCGACAGTGATTTTTGCAGAGTTTAAGCTTTTGTTGAAAGGACAAAGAAGTTTCTATTTGTTCTCCTTGGAAATTCAAGCTGTTGTTCAGGCACTGACGTGGGTGTCTGGCTTTTTATCTGGGGACAGATTGCCCATATGATGCTCCAGAAAAGCGCAGTGGCCCTTGACCTGACAGACACYGGGAAATCCCATCTCTTTTTGGGGATGGAGAGGTAGGGGCAGGGCTGGGGGGTCCCTGTGAGGACTGCTGTACASGGAGGGGGCTCTTGAGAGGGACAGTGGCATCGAGACGGGAGAGTTAACCCCGTGGCCGAGGGATAACCAGGGGTTGAAGGCTCTGCCCAGCTGGTTCTCCAGCCGGAGAGAGGACCACGGCGGCCGGTGTGGTTAGAGCTGGTCCTGCACGGTTCAGCAGATGGGTGACCACCTGCCCATCAGTGTCGTTGGGATGGTGTCCTCCATCACCTGGAGCTCAGGTGTTTCCGAGCACCCTGGGGCTGGSCAGGGCTTGTACCAGTGCTGCAGGGTATATCCATCCCAGCTTGCGTGAGTGCCGGAGCTGGATGAGGACCCACTCTGCAAAAYACAGCCCCAAACAAAACCTGCATCYGGTACAGAAGGGTTTGAGACACCAYTCAGATGCGGCAAAGCCAGCAACAGATTTCTCTGCAAAAGATCTCAACAACATGTACAACTGAAGAGTTCTTCACCCCAGAATTCCTGGCTTCTTGAAAAAGAGGAAGTACAAAAGTGGTTGCGATTACTTACCCTTTCTAAAGATTTGAGCAGGTTTTGTCTTTCTTTTAGCTTTTGGATACTGATGACTATTTTGTGTCTTGCGCCTTTGGTAACRTTCTGCAAAAAACAGCACAAAACCTGGCGTTAACATTTCCCCAGGACGTCAGCCCAAATCCTCCCTCCCCTAAACGAAAAGGGCTGCTATAAATGAATCAAATTTCTGAGTGCAGGGATTAGCAGGGGACATCATAGAAAATCACTCAGAGACTTGCTGAAGGTAGAGATTTCCAGCTAGTCTGTCCCTCCCTGGTACATCTCAAACAATGAAAGCAGAAGTGCTGACCGGCCCCATTTATCCCGAGGATAACGCAGAGGTAAATCTGAAAGTGGGGACATTTTCAAAGGTTAACAAGGCAATTGGCCACCAAAGCCCCACCGACTTTAAAGGACTTGGGTACTGCAGACTGTGCCCCTGAAACTCCTAAGYTTAATCCCAACCAGACAAAAACCCAAGCGCAGCTCCCAGGGATGGGACTTTCATGCTGGGACTCCAGTAAGAAATTTGGGATAAGGCCTTTTTTAGGTACAATGTAGGTTTTTTCATTTCCCAAGAGCCAATTTTCCTTTCTCTGCTTGCTTTCCAATCATCYGCGGGCAAAACGCTTTCCACGTGAAGATGCAAAAAGAGGCGTTGGAGGTGTCTCATCTACCGACTGCACAAGAGTCGGGACCACGGCTGACCCCTTTACAACCGACGTGGGACGTACTTGTGCCTCGAGCTGGCATTCGGTGAGGGCCATCATCTCCTCGTACGTCATCTGCGAGAAGAGGGCGGCGTATTTGTGCAGCCGGAGGCTCTTCAGCCAGGCTGGGACATCTGCAGCACAAAGGTAAGGAGATAAGAACTCATGACACYGCTTAACCACGTGCAATAGCATCAACAGCAACACAAGGAGCCAATGAGGTGCCATCCACCATCCCACCGGTGCTTCAGACACCTAGTACTGAACTTCACGGACCTTTTGGAGGACATAATACTATGGAAATGGATGGCAGGAGGAACCAGCCCCTGGATGAGGACATAGTGCTATGGATATGGGTGGTAGGAGGAACCAGCCCGTGGATGAGGACATGGTGCTATGGATATGGATGGTAGGAGGAACCACCCCCAAGATGAGGACATGTCCTCAGAGGCTGGGTTACTGTGGCTGAGCCGCTGGGAATTAGCCCACAGGGAGCTGGCATCACGCCACCGCACAGGCAAGYTCCTCGCTGCCCTTTTCCCGGGATCGCGGGAACCTCTGAAGCTAACAGTGTGGCTGAGCTTAGGATGAGCAAGTGGCTGTTTTGCAGACGGCAAACACTGATTTTCGGCATGAAGGAAGATGGTATGTGCTAAAAATTTAAATGGCCGCTTAAAGAGAAATAAAGAGATWTTTTTTTTTGAGCATGGAAAAATGACGTGCCATCGAAGATGGTCCCACAACCCGTTTCAGAAGGGTGACTTGGGACCTCAGAATGCACCGACTGAAATGACTTCTTCCTTTGCAGTCACGATCTGCAGCGTAGCACCTCTGTGCCCGSCTGGATGGGTATGCAAAAATACTTTTATCCTCCTGACATCAATGTGGTTTCACAGGGAGGGACCTGGGAGGAGAATCCTTCCTCTGCAACATGCAAAACCCCACCAGACCCCATGAYGGAGTGTCCTCCACGGAAAAGGCAATGGGATACGAGCCTCCCCCGATCCAGCCTGCTCAGCAGCTACTCRGGGTTTCAGTGTTTTGGGGGGCCCGTGGTGACACCCCACAAGGGAGGGGGAGGCCCTGCAGATATCTGTGCTGCAGCACAACACCGTGCCCGTGATGACGCTTTTCCTTTGCATCCTAAAGGCTTCAAATGCTGTGCCAAATCGGGACCTGCTTTATTTAGCACCCACAACCCGACAATAGCTCTGCCTTAGGCTACGGAGCTGACGCGCTCCGTTCCCAGCAATACCCTTGTCCGTTAGTCCTTGTCCCCTTCCCCACCAGCGAGACACCCGGGAGCCCTGTCTCAACCCACACCAGGTGCAATAACAATGAAAAACCAGCGTTTCAGCCCCAAACAGCACCAAATCCCACACCTTGAATGGAGAGAGCAAGTGGAGGCTCGGGAAATGTCTCTTTTGGGGCTAAATACCAGTTAGCAGCAACACCTGCCCTCTCCTTGATCGTTCCTGAGTCGATGTACGGGGGATGTGTTGAGCGGGTGGTGGACCCCACATAGAATCATAAAATCATAGAATCATTAAGGTTGGAAAAGACCTTTAAGATCATCGAGTCCAACCGTCAGCCCAGCACCCATGCCCACTAAACCATGTCCCGAAGCGCCACATCCACACATTTTTTGAATGTCTCCAGTGTTGGTGACTCCACCACTTCCCTGAGCAGCCTGTTCCAATGCTTGACCACCCTTTTGGTGAAGAAATTTCTCCTAATATCCAATCTAAACCTACCCTGGTGCAACTTGAGGCCATTTCCTCTCATCCTATCGCTAGTTACTTGGGAGAAGAGACCAACACCCGCCTCTCTACAGCCTCCTTTCAGGTAGTTGTAGAGAGCGATAAGGTCTCCCCTCAGCCTCCTCTTCTCCAGRCTAAACACCCCCAGCTCCCTCAGCCGCTCCTCATAAGACCTGTGCTCCAGASCCTTCRCCAGCCTCATGCAGGAGAGCCGAGGGGAAGGAGAGACGGCTGGCGGTGAGGCTGTGCCGATGGGGTTCCTCTGCCCAAGATATCCACCGAGGGGGAAGGAGGAATGGGGGCTTGCTTACACTATTTTCGGGAGGCATTTCTCACCCACTATGTGCTTCTGCTGCCAGGCTGAGGCTTCTGTGGGTGCTGGTGCTCTGCTCACCACCAGCATGAGGACAACCTTCATGGACACCTCCAATAACCTTCATTAATGTAGCCAACCTCAAAGGTTTTCTAGGCTGCTCCGACAGCAAAGTGTGAGGCCAGACTTGCTTTGGAAAGGGATGAGACAATGCGAGGAGGACAGTCTCACTGCTGGGACATCCCATGGTGTGGGTGGTCTCTGTCCAGAAAGCCCCACGCTGCTGAGTGCCAGATGCAAGTCAAGGATTATCACAGACCTCTTCCCAAACCAACCTTCTCCTCATGGCTGGTGGGGACAGGACAAGAGGGACAGTTGGTTTGGTCCCCTAAGGCAATTCTTACATCTGCCAGAAGTCTCCTCCTGCCCACTGCCCGGGTTGACCCCAAACCCCACTCGCATCCAAGCAGAGGTGATGCAAATGGCCCCAAAAAGCTGCTTTTTGCTCACACTCTCCGTCCCCTGACACAGATCAGGATTCGCGTTTCAGTGAAGTTCTTCAAATGCCGCACACAAAGAGACCAACCCCACCCCAAACACAGGGGCAAAGCAGTTACCGAGCACAGACGAGCTGAACTTTGCCCTTTTCCAGAAGTCCCAACACGCAACAGTCCTAAACAGTCCTAAAACYCGCTACTGGAGGCCTCTGAAATCCAATCTGTTTAAAAAAATAAAAAGCTATGAGCAGAAAGCCCTCTGCCTCCAGCAGAGGTGGGGAGTGCAGGGACTGGCAAGCTCGAATCTCAACTTCATTTTAACACAAAACCACCTCRGGGATACTTTCAGAAGAGAAGTTTAACTTCATATAGATGTTAAGTCTTGTAGAAAACCCATCTCCAACCTTTGCAGGGTCAGAGTGCAGGAACAGCTCTTCTCTCCCTTAGCATCCGTCTCCCTGGACCACCTCCTAATTTTGGGGAGCTACGAYGGTCCCAGAGCCCCCTTGCCAGCGGGGATGGCAATCCCGGGAGCGGGATGGGGAGAAAGAGCCACCCAGCACAGAGGGACGGTGGTGGGACTTTCCCCCTTCCCATGGGGAAGAGGCAACCAGGAGGTGCAAGGTCATCTAAGGSGATTTCATGGTCCTTGGAAAGTCAAACTTCCTAACGATCCCCACGGAGCAGCAAGCCGCCCGCCCACGGAGCTACTCTTTAATCACCGATTAGCAAGAGCTAATTGCTAAGTCATGGCACAGCTGTCAGAAACGCTGCGTCTGATGTGAGCAGCAAACCAAGGACTTTCATGCTGCTCACATACCTTGTCCCCTATATATGCATTAAATGCCGCAGTTAGGCCGGCACACGTCTATCTGGGTGCTGGCATGGAAATTTTGAAGAAATTTAGAAGGAAAACAATTCACCCTGCCATATATATATACAGGCCAACGTATACACAGGACGTCTTCAGAAGTGCCTTTACGGCATACCACGCTAAGCCATGGACGTACTCGCAGCAGAAACCCCCAGCTCTACCCAAACCCTCCTCCCGGTGCGCCCCGAGCTGTRCCCCGGGAAGGGACGGACAGACAGACGGATGGGCTCCGCAGGGAACAAAGTGTCTGCGTCTCACCCTGGAGAAACCAGGCGCCGGGAAAAAGCCAAAGGGCACTTTTCCTTCAGCATGAAGATAGATGGAAAGCAGAGAAATAGGTGACATTAGGGAAGATGAGCTKCTAAGCCATGTCGGATGGGGGTCTGTCGTGGGTCTGGGGGTCCCCACTACCGGTCCCCACTACCCCCCGGAGCCGTGGAGGGTGTTAAGGAAGGAGCGAGCTGACCGGAGGTGCGGGTGACACCGAGCCACGAGAGCCTGCAGGCGCTCGGGGAGACGTGGCTGCAATTCAGAGAAGGGACTTGGCAAACCGAGCAAYCGGTCTGGATGAAATAAGATGCAACCCGATAAAAATGCACGAAGTTGTGCGTTTCTGTAGGAACAAGAAATGGCACGAATCGAGGGCAGGGAACGGGCAGTACTTTTTTTTGCAGAAAAGCTGTGGGGATACAATAGGTCATACGCAGCCCGCGGCGGTGTGTTATTTGAGGACGAYGAGCTATACAGCCACAAGAACGCTGTCTGTATGGCAAGCAAGTCTCTGCTCTGCTCCTGAGTCCAGTTTTGGGCAACACACCTTCAAYAAAATACAGACTTTCTGGAAAAAACCCGTCGGGAGAGAAGCAAGAACAACCCCAAGTTTAGGAAACACCATCTGGGAAGAAACTGGATTGGTTCAGTCTGAKGAAAATACAGCGGAGGGGGGAGGACACGACAGTCGTAGACACCAGAGGCTGCAGACATCTGTTTCGCACATCCCCGGACAGCGGGACAAAAGCAAACTAAGGCTGACTAAGCAATGAGGGGAATCAGGTTTAGATGTTTGCAAACCTTCCTCCAGAGAAGGAGGATGCTCGGGAAGGGATGGCCCGAGGAAGGGCAGCCATCGTCTCCCCCGGCGGGGCTGCAGGCAGCAGCAACGGGCTGTYTTAATACRTGGAGTTTATTTAACTGAGTATTGTTCGTGGACAGCCTGGGCAATAGCGCCTTTGGGTTTTGCAGATTTGGCCGTACAGATCGATTGCATTGCACTGGAAAGTTTCTACCCACACAAGTCTTGGAGCTGCAGCTGTGGATCACCAGGAGCCAAGCTCCCTGCGGTCTCCTTCCCAGTCCCATCAGCAGAAACCTGGATAAACGTCATGTTAAACAGACCCCTCTGCACCACAAAAAGGGTCTCCTTGATCTGACAGACTGCAGGATCCGGCCCCAGGCATGGAAAGCCTTGGGGATCCTTCACGCTTAGTCTTCAGCACGGTCACGGTGACCCCTCCGAGCCCGCCGGCCGCTCCGCCGCGAGGTCACGCAGGCAGCGAGACCCACAGGCACGCGGAGCCGGAGGCGGCAGCGTGCAGCACCGCCGGAGGCGAAACCCTCCCCGGCTGTGTGGCCCCATCAGGTGTTCGTTAGCACGCGGAGCCACTCAGAAGCAAAGCCCGGCTCTGCGGGGCCATCGCGCTCAAACTCCCCCCGTGACATCTCCAGCCCATCGCCCCCAGCCCGGAGCGACGCTACGACGCCGAGTCCAGCCAGGGAGAGGGCTGAGCCCCGAGCAGCTATCTCACGGGGGAATCATGAGGGTTTTTTCACGCTCTTCTTCCATGCACGTCAAAGTCACACAGTACCAAGTCAAACACAACGYCACGTTACAGAGATTTATACGTATCTAGATTTGTCTGTAATTAGAATAAAATCAGACCTTGTGACTATTTAAAAAACACRATTTTTTCCTTATTCTGTTAAATCATTGGTCTTTACGCAATAGAGTTGCTTCGCATTCATGAAAATCGCAGTTGTTTAAATCAGTTTCTGATAGCTGCGTGTTCATTTTCAGTCATTTTGTCTGTTCACTGGAATATACAGTCTGTATGTTTGCCCAGTTTTTAYCTATTTATTCCTCTACAGCCTGGAGTTTGCTCTCCATCTTTGACTGCAGCAATAGGGTTTCGTTTCTGCCTTGTTTACCAACAGGATCACATATACTTATTGCTAACAGTCTTGGCGAAATGCAGGTATAATGGGAAAAACAACTGAAATACACAGGATAAATTCACTGCAAACAAGCATCCTAYGCCAAAACTTCCCCAAATACTTGGTGGGTACCAAACACCGCAAAGGTAAATCAGAGGTGGCTTGCTAAACCTATGCTAAGCTATTTTTCACTGTAATAAAAAAGAAAAAAAAGAGAAAAGGGCACCACTCGTAGCCAAAAGCCACAGGCTATGGAAAAAATCCAGCTTTTTGGAAAGCTGGCAGCTTGCAGGATTTGGGGGCAAAACCAGCCCACCGGCACCCAACTGTAAGACRTCAGATCAGGACCAGCTGCTGCTTAAAAGAAAACCTAACTTATCCCCCTAAACCTAAATTCCTAAGCCGGGAAGAAAAGCCGAAAGGCCCCGTTTGGTTACGAGGACTCTCGCCCAAAACCGCCAACYGAGCCCCGCGCTGCCGGGAAAACGGCTTTTCCCCTCCTGATTCTGGGTGCTGGGTGGGTGGGGGGAGGCGTCTGGTTTTTCACTCACCTTTCATCCCACTCCCTTCCTCCTGGAATGTGTTACGAGCGGAAGGCTGATCTTCTAAATGTTCACTCCCACCACTTCCCGAAGAGGCTACACTGCTTTGTGGAGACAGGGGGGCATGATCGGAAGGGATGCACTGGGGTCCTCTAGCTCGTAAGTCCTCATGAGACATCCATCCATGTCCTAGAGGTTGGTTTGGCACATTCATGGGTGGGGTAAGGGACACAGAGCGTTTCAAAGGGCTGTGGTGTGTCTGGCCTGAGAGAACTGGAAAAAAAAAAAAAAAAAAAAAAATCAAAGAGGTTATTCCCCCCTCGCGGCCCGGGATGCAGCAGAGTCCCCCGAAAAAAATTAAATGAAATCATAAAATGCGTGGTGGTTGGCCACGGTGCCTCGCCGATGGCTTCGTGGTGCCCGCGGCTACCTGAACCCTACCCTGAGCTCTCGGCTTCGCCTCCCGGGAAGCAAAGGGGATGGGAGCACCTGCAACGAGATGGGGTTACACGAGCTACATCGGGTTGCTTAAGGAAAGGTGTTGCGTGGATTGCGTCTCTAGGGAAAAAAAAAAATAAACGAGCAGCTCTGGAGGTCTTCCCCGTGCGGAGTTACGTACCGACAGCAAACCCGAGCACGGGACCGTGCCGGATGCTTGGCTGCTGCCTCTCACCRACCCTGGAGCCCGGGCGGCCATCTCCCCTGCAGGGAAGGCACCGCCGCTATTGCAGATGTAATGRGAATTTTCAAGCGACTACGCTGAGGCCATGAAACTTGCCCTGCTAAAATCATCCGGACCCGTCTCTTTCTGGGAAAGGCATAAAAATCCCCAGGATGGGAATGTCCCCACACAGACCCARGGGAAGCTTCCCTGTCTCTCCCTTTGGATTAGGACTTGGCTTACGCCCCGAAGCACGAGCATTTACACATCTGCCTAACGTCACCACGGAGGTACCTATGATCCATACTATATCTAAACCTTTTCGAGTCCTACTAAGATCTTGCACTTAGTTGAGCTACCACCAGCAATGAGGGCATCCCAGCTCAGCCACCCATCGGGTGCGCTCCCAAGCACACGCCTTTTAACCCTCCRCTAAAGCAAACAACCAAAGCAACGGTGAAAAAACACCCATGACAAAGAGGTGAGGCTGAATCCCCCATAAAATGACCTTCGGAAAGCTTTGGATTTGTTTTTCCTTCCCAGCTGCATACRGGTTTGTATTTCCTGGCTGAAATTTTGATACCACCAAGTTCAATTTGTTTTTAACAAATAACTTTAACACCGCYAGGAAAAGAGCGATGCACCAGCTCCTGTGATTTGGAATTGTTTCTCGAGAAAGGCTTTACAATGGGTAGGTATTTACTTGCCTCTCAGTCAAGTACAGAAATATGTCTTATGTAGGCTAAAGTATTAAAAAAACCCAAATCATAGATCCTCTGACACTTTTTGGTGGAAGTGTTGCAACTTGAATAGATTTTTAAATACAATTTTTACTGAATGGTCTCCATTTTTCACTGCTCTTCTTCCACACTGTCTCATTCATTTTTAGTTATCTCCTTAAAGATTTAGGTATCTTTTTCTCGGGTCGTTTGGTTAGTAGGGGTAATACATGGTATTTAGAGGAGAAGATGGATATGGACAAACTATCTTTGTTTCCTGTAATGAAAAGTATATGAAAAGATTGGTCTGTTGGCTTAACAAAATTCAAATTCCATCATTCACAAAGTCGCTAAACTGCTGGTTAAACCATAAATGCAGTTAATGTATTTTAATGTACGGATTTAGGATGTAAAACACTTGTTTAATGTTTTATTGCAGTTACTCTCAATGGAACTAGCTGAACTTCATGGGGGCTGTTTGCTGATAACTGAGACCAAAAAAATCTCTGGATTTAGCTGTCGCTCAGCCGAGCCCGCTGCGAAAACCGGGACAAGTTCCGCATCCAGCACTACGGGAAGGTCCTTTCTGGTTTGCATCAAACCCAAGCCAACCTTGGCTATTTTCAATGTGCCCCTGGGTACAGATGTGGGGGTCACACCGTGACAGCTAGCAAAACATCCTGCACTGGTCTATTGACAAGGACTCACTTCTAGAGGCGAGAGCAAATTCTGCAGAAAGACACTAATTTCTTAAAAWTAGTGGCTGTCAGCTTCATCAGGCGGGTAGATGAAATGAAAAGCAGATTTTCTGCTCCAGGGAAATTTGAGGGCAAAAGGGTTAAAATGACCATCCAGCCCCTATTAGACTGAAGCAAAAACTTTTCAATTTTTCTTTCAAAATCAAATTTCTTGAATCTGTACAAAATCCTGGGGAAACTAATCATTCTTGTTGCTTTTCCTCCTAAAGCTCCAATGTGAAGCTCCCTAACCCCCTTTTTCCACTGGTAGGAGTTCATCAAAAACATTCACGGCTGCTCTACGTGTAATTTCCTAACATAAACGAGTCTTGGTGGAAAACCCCCGGCCAGGTGTACTGTGCTGTAAAAGTTAAGCTGGGTTTAATTCCCAGCTAAAGCCCAGGGGAAAACSCACCATCAAAGCCATCTCTGCTGACCAGAAGCAGAATAAAAATGAGCAAGTAACAGGGTTATAAAAGGAGGGGAGAGAAAAACACCAGAGCTCRTTTGCATTTATTAAGCACCTGTAAAAAGCAGCCGGTGCCACACGCAGCTGATGGATGAGGCCAAAAACCTGYGGATTTCTGCAATGTCTAAATTGTTCCTATTTCTGAAAGTGTTTTCTTCTACCAGCACGTAACACTAACACCATGCTGCGCAGGGAAGCAAGGGGATGGCTTATGGTGAAGAATTTGTTCCCTTCCCATCAAATAACTACAGAAACAGTTTCCAGAAGTCTCCTGGCAGAAAAGGATGTCAGTGAGGATCCAGGATTGTTTTCAGAGCAGTGTTATGTTTCCTAAAGTTGTGATGCATCCTGGTGGGGAAATAGATGGATTTAAGAAGGTCTTGGCCAAGCTATGTCAGCTCTTGGCTTTGCAATTTTACCCCAAAAGCAGCACCGTAACAGGGCTCTGTAAATGTCACATCACCCTCCCAGGAGAAAAAAAATATTTAGCATTAAAAAAAAAAAAATGGGGGGAAATATGGGAAAAACCCGATAAATCACTTGAAATGCATCACCAGGGCTGAGCATCGCAGCGGCACAGCCCAGAGCCCTTTCTGTGCCGGCTGCCCCCAGCCGCRGTCGCACGGCCCGGGGGATAGAAGCCACCCTGAATTTGCTGYAGGAAAAACTCTGGTTTAGGAAATATTTGTGCCCTTTGAATGAACGAGAGACGCAGGGGAACGGGCAAGGAGGACAGGAGGTAACTGCCCCCTTTTAGGAGGCGAAAGGCTGCTCTGTTAGTCCTCCCTCTTGTAAGGTGTACGCAGCAGCTGGTACCCTGCAGCGTTTAAGCCATCCTCTCCCCACCAAAATCTTGCAAACAACAGGATATTTTTGGCTCAAATCCAGCCCAGATTCCTTCCTGAGCAGCAATACCCTTGCAAACTGTTGCTCTTCCATCTTAACTTTACATCCCCTAATTAGAAGCCGGTGTCGGCTGGAGGAGAAATAATGAACTCCACAGGATGGCCAGGAACATTTAGAAATCATCCAGTGCAACATATAAAAATTACTTCCACTTCTTTCCCTGAGATAACGCAATGCTGGAGTCCAACAKACCATGTGTTACTAAACCACAAGCATTTTTACTGAACTGAGTCAATTCACACAACTTCACGAGATGCGGTAGGGATAACTCCTCTGCAAAGGGTGCTRCAAGCAGAAAAAGTCACCAGCTCTTTGAAACCACCCCAGCTACTCCTGGAACCAGACATCAATTATTTAAGAGCTCTTAGCACTAGCCTAACTTTAGGCTCCGCTTAAGCCTTTCTGGCTGTAACAGACACCAGTGAGCAACACGGTTTCTTGCAAACCCTCTTACCAGTTTCCATCAGCACTCAGGCTTAAAAATGCTGCGAACCCCGCGATGGCACCTGCCTGGTGTGCACACACCTCTCCCTCTTTTAATTTGTAACCCTCAGAAAGGGGATTAATAA
Organism: Oceanodroma leucorhoa; assembly: GCA_030449065.1. NCBI lineage: Eukaryota > Metazoa > Chordata > Aves > Procellariiformes > Oceanodroma > Oceanodroma leucorhoa. The sequence continues at coordinate 4,638,531 of JASVER010000057.1, read as the reverse complement.
ATGTGCATATTTATTAATGCTGCTGCTTGTGTTCATGTCCTCAGTTTCTTGAAACAGAGGATGTAGCTAATGATTTTCAGTGTCAGGTTAGTGTAGGTCCTGCTTTTGACAATCCTGTGTGCTTTTTGGATGGTCCAAGGTGAACCAGAGCTGCCGACGGCCGAGCTGGGACAAGTCACTTATTCAGTCTTTTCCTAAAATAAATGGTCTGCATGCGCTTTAACTTCAGCAGAAGAAAACCAAGTGTGAGTTTATAACCTTACGCTCAAGCCTCTCTTTTTTTTTTTAATTACAAAAATACTAAGCTCTAACTTAAAAAGGAAATCTAATATATTCTTCTAGGGTAAGATAAGCTTCCAGGAGGCGGCCGGAGGCACGCCTGCCTTTCTGAGCGCCGCGGCGGTGCGAGCCGGACGAACAAAGAGAGGAAACCACCGCTCCAAAGTGCAAGCCACGCTGGCACACGGATCCCCTACGACTCGTAAGCATGTCCCACTTCTGGTTTAGAAGTGTTTTCCTGCCAGCCGTGGGCTCGTTTAGGCGGTACAAGAGCCATCCGCTCCCCAGGGACCCACCAGTCACTCTGCAAAGGCACTGCCTGGTCCGGCTCCTTCCACCCGGGTATCCGATGGGACGGGGGCCAGAGCAGACCACGGTCCTTCTCACGATAAGCAGGCTGGTGTCGCCTCTTTGCTCCCCCACCGCAGCTCTGAACGGCCGCAGGGGTTGTGCTCAGCCCACGCCAGACTGYGTTTCTTTGCAAGAAAGCTCCTCGTGGCCTCCAGATCAGGGTCAGCCGCAACCCAGCAGATGCTGCTAAATATAACGCCTTTGAGATGAGCTTGGGATGTTCTGCATCCTAGGGAAAAACGTGATAAATAACCCGGAGCCAACAGCGCTGAGATGTATGAGGTGTTGCCRAAGCGCTCTCGGGCTTCAAACCAAGCTCGGCTTAATACTCCCGGGGGGAAAAAATTCAGAGGATGGAGAAGGAGCGATGGCGACGATGCAACCGTCCCGGCGTGCAGAGCTCCCCACCRCAGAAGGTGGATGCGGCCCACGCTGCCGCAGGGACGGAGCAGCAAGGAGCATCCCTGTGGGACCACCACCTCCCCAGGCAAAACTGGCTTTATCACAGACCAAACACTGGCTGGGCCGGCAGGCACGGCAACCCGCTTAGAGAAACTCTGAGGCTGCAAGTGCTTTCCTTGTGAAGCCCTGGGTTTCGGCTTTTTTTTTTTTTCCTCTCTTCCTTTTTGAAGTGGTGTTGCCTATTTTGGTAGGCAAGGGCTAATTTCAAGAGGGTTTTTGTTCGCTGAAGACCATGTGGAACAGCGTCAGATGTTTGTGTTGTGGTTTCTCAGGGTTTTGGGCCAATTTTTCAGCCTGAGAAGGAAAAAGCCACCCATTCCTGTAATTAGAGCYGAGGAATTGGGCTCTGCAGGCAGACCTTCCTCCGAGCGGCGTGCGACGGCCGACGAGGCGCTCGCTCTCCCGCTGCCCCAGCACACCCTTCACTAAACCTGGCTTAAAGTGCTGCAAAAGTCCTTGACAAGACGCACGCGGGGCTGACGTGAGCGTTTCCACCAAGAGCCAGACCCATTGCTGGGTACAGAGGCACGTTCAGACCGTCTCCGGTCCCGGCATGCCCTCCACCGCTGCACGGTCCCCACCGGGTCCCTGACACCCAGGGGACCTTTACAACAACCTTACAACCCTTGTATACCAGCTCACAGTCCATACAGCAGATTACAATTCAGAATAATGTCCTCCCCATGGCTGGAGAAAGGAAAAAGCGCTGCAAGGTGCATGCTGAACTCTTTGGGAGATTTTTTTTTTTAAATTTTAGTCTAAAAATGGCACTTCTTGGCTGCGAAGCTGGTTATGGTGCATCCTCAGGCAGTGTCTGATCATGTACAATCCCTTTTCTGGTCCGCAGGCACCTGGAGCAGCAGYTTGACCCCAATTTGCTATAGGAAGCGGGGATGTTTTTAATCCACMGAGGCCACACGGTCTCTTGTGCAGCCCGGAGGCACCCCCACGGAGGGGGAATACCGAGCAGCTCCTGCAATCCCCCTCGCAACGCAACCGCCAAGTTCAACTCGGTCCTCTCCTCCGCCTCCCCCTTGCTACCCCGGTCACGGAGCATCGTCCCCTCCAGGAAGGCTCCCCCGCGCTGGCAGACCAACGCTCGCGGCTTTTCCAGCGTTTTTGTGCCCAGGACCCTTGGAAACAGCCGCTGGTGGGTCACGCTGCCCGGCTGGCACCCAGCCTCCTTCCTGGGCACCTCATTCACCCGCTCTCCACGCCACCGCAGGCAGCTCCAGCGTGGCCGAAGCAGAACCTGATGGAACATTTTTCGGCTCAACATCCCCTAACCCTTGGAGCCTTTTCTTTGTGCCTTTTTTTTTTTTTTTTCCCTCCCTAGGTTTTGTGGCTGTGACTTTAACTGTGTTCGTACAGTGCCGGATAAACCATGTCCTTGCTTCTGAATCAGGCGCTGATATAAGCCACGGGGGGTGAAACCAGGGATCCTAAATGCAAGCAGCCACCGGGTAGCTGTGTGTCTTAGCAAAAAAATARAAGATATAAGCACAGTGCTGCCTCAAGCAGAGGATTTAGGAAGAAGCATAGACTGCAGAAAAGCCTGTCAAGCAAACTTTTTTTWAAAAATGACGTTTTTAAACACAGTTTCCTGTTCAAGAAACTGGACAGAGAAACAATAACCCGTTTGTTGCTGGTCTCTCCAAGCAGYGCGTGCGAGGCCCCGTCCAGGCTCAGCCGGGGAAGGGGACGTCCCTGCTGACCGCAGAGGGTTCTGCGAACCCCTGTGTGGCACGAGCACACGTGGATCCACTGTTTGGCTCCGGCAGAAATTGCTGTTATTGTTATTTACTCATTCGTGTAGCAGCAGGAGCGGGGCTGCATCTAAAGACGTGTAAACGCAGCTCTTGGTGGCTTCAGCAATCCAACGGGATGCATTTCTGGAAGGAAACCCAGCTCGTCTCGCCRAGGAGCAGGAGCTCGGGAGCTGCTTTCGAGGTCCTTGCGGGGGGTTTCCCACCGGAGCATCTGGCAAGGTGGGAGCAAGACAGACCAGCTGTGAATCCCAACCGTGATTTACCTCGCAGACAAAAGGGYGCACGACACGGCGTCCGCATCGGGAGGTGGGAATCGGCGTCGGGGATGGAGGATTAGAGGCACGTTGCAAGAAGGCACTGCTAAACCATGCTGCTCTCTGGGTAAATGCAACGCCCTGATCTTCAGGCCAATAAATGTGGCTTCTCTCATACGTTTATACACAAACCACAGTAAAAAAAGTGTTCGCACCTGGGGAATCCCGGTCCGCTAATAACAATGCTGCTGTGCTGAACCAAGCCTCCGTAATCATCCCAGAAATCACAGATTTTTTGCTATGGGTTCCCGGGGGAAATTCCTCCCCTGCTCACGGATCAAGCCAAATAAACGGCGCTGGGATACAGAAACCCTCCCTCCTACAGTCTTTTTCCTCCCCAAAGAGATGTCCAAGAGCATCTGCTCCACTCAAGCAGCAGCCAGCGCTCCCCTCTGCCTCCACCAGCTGCTGATAAGATCCCTGGTCTGAGGAGCATCTGCCTGCTGAGACCACCAACAGCATCAGCTTCTGCCACACGTTACACTTCAGATGGAGAAACCCCTCCATCAGTTACCATCATTTCAGGAGGCCCAGCTGGAAGACATACACCCTTTACACAGCAATACGCAACCTGTGGGAAACGGGGCGTAAGAAAAGAAGGGTCTTAAGCCGGTCGAGTGGAAGGGGTGAATGTGAAACCTCTGGAATTGCCCCAAGAAATTGGGATCCGATAACCCCTAGAGAGTCATTAAAACTCCGTGGAGTGAGTGCTGGGAGACAGCGCGCCTTTAGGAGTGACAAAATACAGGAGGACAACGTGCGTCTTCCATGCTGTACGTCCCACCATCGTCACCCCACCATCACCAGGGGAATTTCACCCAGAAAGAAACAGGACTTTGTTACAGCACTGTAGCCTTTTCCATCCTCACCGACTTATTTGGCATTTTCTCCTCCCTTGTCTTTTTCTACCCACTTTCATTMATTCAAAAAAGCCATTTAGTCCTCCTCTCTTGTAGGCACCACGGCCCGGATTTCGCAACACAAATTCCTCTGCATTTCAGCCTTATCAGCTTCCACTGGCCTCCAGCTCTCGAGCGCTCGCACGYCCCGTCCCGAGCACCCTCCGTCAGGGCTGGCGAGGTCTTATTCCTTCTCCTCTATCTTCTTCTTCCAAGAGCATAAAATCTTACCAGCTCCAGGAGAGAAGAAAAGCCTGTTGGGTCCTCGAGGGGCAAATACAGCACCCAGTTCCCCACATGAGAAGATGCAAAAGATGCTGCCCAGCAGGGACCCCTCATGACTCCCYGTATTGCCCCAAATTCCGAGCTCTGCAATGCTCCCTAACAGCCCCCAGCAGCAATGGGATAGCCACGGCTGCTATCATAAAACACCTATTAATTCTTTCCCACTATTGCTCCAAATTAACTCAGCTCAGCTTTCCACCTCCTCTACATACCGACAGCATATGAATCCCAAAAATCTGCCCTCATCATCTTCCAAAACATTCCCGACTGCTCAGATATTGCCTTGCATTCGAGTTATGACACAGATCTCTGCGCTGGCTAACACGAGACTATATTGCTCAGCAAACAGGGGAGGACTATGGTTACAAGAAAACATCGAATGCAGAGCAACCAGCCTCGAATAAAATTGCGTAACAAATGGGAACTGCAAACTTGAGGGGAAAATAAAATTAAAAAAAAAAAAAGTTCAGTTTCAAGGCTGCCAAAACTGAGCCATTGATTACAGCGCATTTGATCCATTTGCATGCAGAGAGCTTTGCTTTGGAGCCGAGATGAAAACAGAGTCTTAATATAGCTGGAGAGAAAATATCCTTCTTGCACTCTCCTAACTGCACTTTGATAGGAAGCAGCCACAGAGCAGATGGTGCCTATATATAATCACCAGACCTATTATCCCAGCCTCTTTTAGTAATTTGAAGGATGTGATAACCACAAGGAGAGCGGCAAATATTCCCCCTCCCTCCCTCCCTTCCCCCTGCTAAAAAAAAAAAAAAAAAGAGGAGGAAGCTATAATTATGGTAACGATTAAAAGAATTTCCAAATGAAGTAAATAACTATTTTGTGCACTGCTCCTTTAAACCAGAAGTCAAAAGTTAATTAAATAGCAGCATGTTACTGAGTCAGGAGAACACAGCGAGTCCCCGCGCAACGCCGCAGTCGGGAGGGAGACWGGAGTCGCTTCGGATGAATCCAAACCCCAGCACTCCCTTTCCTCCCCRCTGCCCTCCTGCCATTTCTCTGCAGCTGCTCTTTGATGGCGGGGGGAAGGAGAGCTCATCTGTCTCCATTTCTTTCCTTGCCAGAGCCTAGAGTTGCACGGTTTCAAAGGATGAGCGATGCCGAGGCAATTCTCTCCGGGGGTTTCTCACCCCATGAAGATGCTCAGGAAAATGTCACGAAACTGATTTTTACGATGTTGCGAGGGATGGCTGGGGAAAGGTGGTGTGGGGAGGCTGTCGTCGAGGAGCAAAAAGGGTTTTAGGGGGGGTTTGCATGCTCTGCCAGCATGGACCCTTCCTCCCCTTCTGCAGCTGCCTGCTGGGCACCCCAAAAGTGCCTGCTGGCAACTAGGAGCCCAGSGGTGAGTTGGTGAGAGCAATCCCTAGCTGTAGGCAGCTGGAGGCATTACTCATCAGGCACTTCATGGACGTAAGTTAATAGTGGAGGTGCTGAGGAGCAACCCCGGGTACCCGGCTCCCGGTCGGTGCCCCCGACCACACGCCGACAGCGGCTCCGGCAGTGAAGCAAACTGCAGATGGTTTCTGCGCCGCTTCCAGGTCAGAAGCGTGATTCATTGGCGACAGGAATCCCAAGGACCGTTAGGATAACGCACAAAACCATCGCTGCTGCTTCTTAAGGCCCCTCCCYAAGACACCCGGGTTGCTGTAAGGAAAGTGGAGTTGGTGTGGGAGTCACAAGCTTCAAGCTCCCCCCACCCCGACTTGCAGGTCGAGGATGGTGTCCTACCCCCCCACTGCCAAYGGACAAGCAACGTGCCAACGGCCGTGCAAAACCAGGGCACGCAGTCCCTGCCCTGAGTGCTTACRGGATTGCACGGGGATGTCACAAGCCGAGAGGGTGGGAGCATCCCCGGGTGCTGCTGGAATAGAGGTTCCCAAATTAGGTGGCCTCATTCCAGCCAGGAAGCTGCGGAGCCACCGCTCTTGTGAGTAGGGTACGTGAATTTGGGAGCGGTGCCCTGTAAGGACGYGTGTGGGTACACGCAAGGATCAAACCTCGCATATAGCAGGTTTGGAGGATGCAATGGAGTGGTGCCAGAGGACGCATGTGTGACATGCCCTCTTCAGGGAGGGATAGCCCGGTGCTCCCTTTCCTCTTCACCAGCCACCCAGACCAACCACCACCCCCTTCACCGCTTCCCTAACAACGGGGCCGTTTGCTAGGGCTACGGCAGGCCAGATTATGCCGATTACTTCAGTGCCTAGAAGCATCGTTTGGTGTCGCAAGGGCTGGTTTAGGAGCACCCGCACGGGTCTGTACCTACCAGCAGCCAAAAGCAACCGGTGACATCCACGCGTGCTCATGTGCCACCCACGGTATCACCCGGTGCAAGTCACCGCTGAGCCCAGCCTCGAGGTCCCCTCCCCTCTTACCCTTTGCGACCGCAGTAGGACCCCTCCGCCTTTCGGCGACATCTCTGCCTCCGAGCATCATGGCTGACGAGGGGCCGAGCAGAGGCAGGACCACAAGATCCAGCCCGCTGCCCACGTGAAAACCCACTCGTTGCAGCACGCTCGTGGGAAACGCGTTCGCTTCCCTGCCTACTCCCTCTGCTTGGCAAGCAGGTATATCCATCACTGGCTCGACACCCTGCCTACAGSAGGAGCGGTGCGCAGCCCAAAAGCGCTGCCTGCTGTAGGCTGCACATATGCCCCTCGTCATCGCTTGCTCCCACGTGAGAGCAGAGCGGGCACGGCGGGGAGGACCCCATCTCCATCTCTGTGCTGTCTGATGCCCGGGGTAACATCAGCTCTGCTTTGCTAACTGCATCCCCCCAAAGCCAACCGCATCTCCCCCAGAGCCATCCGCATCCCGCCAAAGCCATCCGCATCCCACCAAAGCCAACTGCATCCCCCCAAAGCCATCCGCATCCCACCAAAGCCAACTGCATCCCCCCAATGCCATCTGCATCCCCCCAAAGCCAACCGCATCCCCCCCAAAGCCATCCGCATCCCACCAAAGCCAACCGCATCCCCCCAAAGCCATCCGCATCCCCCCAGAGCCATCCACTGCAGGCAAGAAACTTCTTCTTCTGCCCCGAAGGCAGCATGGCTGTGCATCCCCTACGAGCGATGCTAACTGTGAACAGCAAGTCCCAGCTGAACAGGAACAGGAGAGCCATCCTCCCAGACGTTGGCCTGGAGACAATGTCCAAAGCCAAGCATTCGGCAAGGGTCGATGGGTTACTCGGTGTCACCGTGTAAATCCCCCCCCCCCCCTTTTTTTTCCTTCCAGTCCAAAGCGTGGTCTTTGGGAAGACAACAGATAGGCTGATTAGCTTCGGTGACAGCCTAAGACCCCCATGGAGATGCATTTCAGGTGGGACCTTAGCACCATGTTGCTCTTTGTTGGCCACCCCCCTTTTTGGCCAAAGACACAGAGAGAAGAGAGACCCTCTGGAAGCAACGAGTTGAAGGGAAYGTGCCAAAACAGGCTCAAAGGAGGAACAGAAAATGCTGAAATCTCAAGGGTAGAACAGGTTCTGACTGTTGCTCAAGTACAAGAGTCCATCAAGACACTTCAATACACTGGGTTAGGAAACACTGAACACAGCAACGCAGATACTGAAAGGTGACAGACCAGAAGATAAGGCCAGACCAATTTCCTGCCCAAAGTGTTTTCAAGCATCTTCACCTTGAGCCTTTGTGAGCAAGTGCACAGCAGAGATCACAGAATCATAGAATCATTTAGGTTGGAAAAGACCTTTAAGATCATCGAGTCCAACTGTAAACCTAACACTGCCAAGGCCACCACTAAACCATGTCCCTAAGCACCACATCTTTTAAATAGCTCCAGGGATGGTGACTCCACCACTTCCCTGGGMAGCCTGTTCCAGTGCTTGACAACCMTTTCGGTGAAGAAATTTTTCCTAATATCCAATCTAAACCTCCCCTGGTGCAACTTGAGGCCATTTCCTCTCATCCTATCGCTAGTTACTTGRACCCTATGATGGGGCTGCCCTGATTTCTTCCATTTAGACAAAACCATTTCCCCAGCCTGTATCTTGCTGCTGCACGCCCGGATCCCACAGACCCAGCCCGGGGGGAGCGGTGTCCCTCCCTGCACCTGACCAGCCAACGACCACCTCGGGGGCCACCATGGTCCCAGGGCGGGATGGCTCACCTGGCCATCCTTCTTGGAGACTAGGTCTGGGCAGCGTGGGAGCTGGGCTGACGGTGGGATGAGCACATGTAGCTGGCCCATCAACTAAAAACATCCTGGCCAGCAGACCAGCTCACAGAGAATGGGCACAGCTTGCTCTGTTTTGATTTTGGACACCTCCCAGAGGGTGAGGGACATGGCAAATGGAGTGGCCTCAACAGCAGGAAGGGATGTTGGCTATAAACACAGCTCCGCAGTGACCACTCAAGAGCAGTAGTAGATTTTCCCCAGTATTGCTGACACCCCAAAAGGTCATCGCTCTTGTCCTGCACCACCGCTACCATCTCCAATGTTTGATGGCTTCCAGGCTGAGGGCAGGTGACCGTTCATCTCCTTGCTTGCTGAGTGATGGTCTGCAGAGCTGTGGACTGTACCTCCCAGGGCCCAAGTGCTTTGAATTTATAGAGAGGCCAGGAAATCTGTATCTGCTGTTTAGAGATGGAGTAGAAGATTACAGTCGGACTCAATGATCTTAAAGGTCTTTTGAAACCTAAAAGATTTTATGATTCTAGGTTGTGCTCGCTCTCAGTCCTGTTTGCTGTTGTATTTGTGCATATTCTGCATGGATTTGAGAAAATAACTCTGCTCACACGTTATCTTTTTGTACGACAACTCTGTTTTTAAGCTATAGAATTAGCAAGATATTGTAGCAATGGGACCCTGGCAAAGTGGGTGACTCCCAGAAATGTTCTCTGACGGTTACGTACAACACTAGAGGGCATGAGCAAGACAACAAATGTCCCCGTCTACCACCGCTGAAAAGCTCAAGTGTAGTAAAGGCCAGCGAGCTTTCCTCAGTCCATCAGTAAAAGAAAAAAAAGCAAACATCAGAGGTGTCCCCACCTGGCAGGAGGAGTGCCAAGTCTCAGTACACAGCACAGCCAACTGAGGAACAAGTTTCTGAAGGCAATTTCCGAGTACAAAGCTAATCCCCGCCCCAGCAAGAACAGTACATTTGTTTGCTTCACTGTTGTAACCTCATTAAGACTTTTGCACTCTTTGCTTTTGAGCAAGCAAAACGGCATGTTTTGCTAACTTTGCATGGGAGGAAAAGTGTCGCCCTGTGTAAGTCAAATATACGCTGAGGACACACAATCCCCTTCATGTGTCGTTGCAAATCTACAGAGAGGAGAGCATTGTAGTTGCAAGCTGCTCATCAACCCAACCCAAATCAGGGTAGTCCTGTGGGTTAAAACACGCAGTTATCCCGTCATCAAGCTCTGTTTGGATACTGGGTACGACGACAGGGTCATCTCCGGTGGTAGGCAGTGAGCTGTTGCACAGCAGTGTAGGGGAGGAAGAGTCAGGAAACCCACACTCCATTCATGACAAGTGCTTTCTTGGTGTCGTTTCTTCCACCTCAATTCCCCGATGACCTGGGGAAGAGCTCCACCATCTTGTTCATCTGCTCTCTCACTAGGGAGTCCATAACTAGGGCAAATGTAGGCAAAATCCAGCAAGCCACGTCACGCACACACACGCCGACATACAGTTTAGTAGCTGCAGATCTGCCCGTAGGGCAGTAGTTGGGATTGAGTCTCTTCTGAGAAAGAGCAACACGACAGAAAGCCCTTCCCAGGACGACAGGGTCTCCACAAGCCGGCACTGGGCTTGCCCCAGAGCCAGCAGCCCCTGGTGGGATCTTCATACAAGAGTCCGTGGGACGGTCCTTCCTTCTGCAGGGTGCCCTGCTGCCACCASTATCTCTACATTTCTTGTGGTACGGGGAGTTCGATCACCAGTACATCTTGCTGGTGCCACCTGAGCATGACTGAAACATAAGCATTTCTCGAGGGCTGGCAAGTGCAGGGGGAGAGCCACRAATCTGGACTGGCATGCATGGAAGGAATTATGCTGATTTATTCCTTCTCTTCAGCTCTAGGACAAGAGAAGATATTTTTCTTTTTCAGGACAAGGAGGTTACATAGGTGAGTATTTCTCCTGCATTGCACTGCTCACTCTCCTCCTCTCTCTCCTCATAAACAAACAACATCRGTTTTCTGGCAGAGACTCCCATGGGAAGGGTGTAGCAGCCCTGAGGACCCGGCATCTTTCCCATTTGTGCAGAAGCGGAAGGGTGGCTGCAGACTGGCAAACAGCTTTGCTGGTCCARGGACCTCTCTGTTCACTCACAGGGGAATCCAGGCAGCACAGCGACACTGAAATACCAAASAGTCTGCAACACCTCTCCTGTACGAACACAGTCCCAACGCCTGGGATTTCTGCTCTGCAGGATATTCCCCAGCAAGGTCTCTGACTGCATCTACCCATCACTGACCCGTGACGCACACCATCACCTCGTCCCCTGGTGCCACCCACGCCATACCTCCAGGCACTGGTGCCACTCCAAGCGACTCGGGGAGCGCACACCAGGCACACATTGGGTGCTCACCCAAGGACAGGACCGCAGAGCACCACCAGCCACGCACTCAGATACCACCACTACCAGTCCAGGCACCTCCTCCTCTTTTTGGAAGGACAGACAGGAGATAAGACTCCTAGACACACAAGGCTCCAGTAAAAACAAGTGCTGCCTACCTTCTCCGGGGCCATCCCCCACCGGGGAACCCGACGTGCCGCTGCTTTATGGCAGCACTACAGCCCACACAGAGGCTGGGCAGAGCTCCTGTCCCCCAGGGAGGGTGACAACTGGAGACACTCACCCTGGCTGAAGTGCTGCCTGTGCTTGGCACTGAGCTGCCTCTTCTTCTGGGCAGGTGCTGGCRTAAGGAGGTCCTCGCTCCTCAACATCTGGCTCTAATTCAGTGTTTGGGGCAAGTTACTGTTGCTCCTGCAGTAAAAGCAAGACCTTCTGCCCCTGTGCAGAGAYTTGCCCCTGGGAACCTGCTCTCCACAGGGAGTTTAAGTGCCTTGGCACTACACCAGAGGTGAGAGCATAGGAAAATCTCACCATACACTGATAAAAAAGAAGTAATACTGTTATCCCCAGRTTATATACTGGGAGCAGAGGACCAAGACACTCCTCCAGTAGATGCATGTCAGAGTCAGGAACCAAATCCTTACCTCTTTAGCTGTGGTTCAACAGGCTCGCTATTGCCAACTGCAGTTGCTATCACCCCGGCCAAACCTTGTGCTTTTCTTTATCTTTTCTTGCCCACAGACCTTACAGTCCAATTCAGACCGGCGTACCCGCACCCCACCTTCTCAGCCCTGGACAAGCACGTTTAACAGCAGACCCTCCTTCTCCTCTGCACATATTCCCTTCTGAGCAGGCGGAAAACACAGGGTTAAGCTACGCTGTACTTGCATTTGACAACCAAAACCRGCGTGCCATCAGATCATGCTCAGGTGGAACCAATTACACAGGGGAAGGGAAGGAGCCAGAGCCCTCATGCAAGAAGCTGTTGGTCTGCAGCTTTGAAAGCCAGCCGCTTTTTTCTGTCCTTTCAGTTTCCAGGCCCYGTCTCCATTGCAAAGGTGTTGTGCAACCCGGGTGTTTTGCAACCGCCGCCTGACTCGGCCGCAGAGCCGGGGCTCTGGGCTTCACCCTGTCCCACCGCGCCTGGAGCAGCTCTGGCCTCCTGCCCACCTGCGCTCCCAAGCCCACGGCGAGGCTACCTTTACTCCCAGCACGCTAAAGCTTGGTTTAAAGTTGCAGCTCAGGCTCCGTGGGATGGGCTGAGAAAGCAGAGAGAGGCCATTACGGTGATGCAGAGGATGGGCGTGAACGTCCATCGCTTCGGCTGAGTCCGTACCCTCAGATCGCTCCAGACCCAAACCCACCACTTACACCGCTGGTCCCGCTCCTAGATCACCATTACTGTGGTAAATCCAGAGTGATGCCTTCAGAACACTCCAGACTTGCCCTAAAAAGGCTGGTGGACTCCAGCAACATCTCCTCAAACCTTGGCTAACACCAGCCAGCACCGTTAAGAGAGAGCTGGAGATGAACCAAGCCTGAACCAAGTCTCAAAGCCTGGGTCTAGGTCGAGTCAAAGACAAGGACAGCACAAAGCAAATTGTCACGTGAACTTCACCTACCCATATTTAAACCCGACGCCGTATTAGTGTTACACCTAATTATGCCACAAAACCAGACCAAAGTACCTCGGGCAAGATCACCACGTTACTCCTTCGGGAAAGACTTTGCCCCATTTCGGTGTCAGCAACAGGCAGTGCCTTTGTGGGACGGGTCCGGGAAGGCTGGGCCCTGCAGGGTGTTGCTGGATTAAGCCCCTGCCCAGATAAACACCTCCAAGTAAGAGGGAGAATTTAAAAATAATAACACTAAAAYCTAAATAAACAGTAACAGTTTGAGGGCTTTGCTTTGGAATAAAAGATTAATGGACGTATTGATTGACTCAAGGGGCTGGGACAAAGGCTGACAGCCGTATTTATTTTTTAGCATCTGTCTGTGGACTTACTGTGTTTGTGTCCGAGCAAATATTGCGTTAAAGAAGCTTATGAACTAACACATGAAGCGTCGTCGGGTCGTCTCCAGCTGAGCCCACAGGTTGTCTGAATGTGCTGCCACCAAAATACGTTAGCAGAAGTTACAACAGCTTAACATTTAGGAGTAGACTGGGCTGAAGATGTGTTCAGGTGCCTCTGCAAAGCTACTCAGCTTTAGAAATACGTGTTGACCCCAGTGTGGCGCTTGCAGAAAAGGTTCCCTGAATATGGACTCTTACAATCTTGTAGCTCAGAGCAAGACGGTGTGGGCGAGCTGCCCCGGCACCACGAAAAGCAGCTACTGCGGGATGCCGGGAAGGACCGGACCGGGCAAGGGCTGTGTGGTGGTGCATCTCCCCCCTGCTCTCTCCTGGGCCGCTCTACGACCTCAGGAATTCCTGTTAGGCCTTGGCCTTTGTGTAATGAGTTGGGCGGTGAAGCGTCCCTTGACCGTACCAGGCGCTCCTGCACAGCTGAGGTGGGGAAYGGCACTGGCCGTACCAGGAGCTCCTGCTGCCTGGCCGAGGTGGGGAACGAGCGCGGGGATAATTCGTCATCCCCTGACATCCTTATCTGAATCGTAGCTCGAGTGGAACGGTACCATTGTTACTGGAATCTTGAGAAATTCTAGTAACTACTGACTCGGACTGTGGCCAGGATGGAAACTTATGGATGACTAAAGCCAATCATCTTGCCACTCTATAAACAGTGATCTCAAGTGAGGTCCTTGGAGCTCCCCTGGACCACAGCAGCTCCCTCTGAGTGAGTGGGACGCCTCTCAGAGCTCGCGAACTCTCGAGTCTGCGGTATTTGGAGGAGCTGACGATGGGACCTGGGCTGAAACCCTTCACTCCCCAAGGCTCAACCCCTCGCCCATTGAGAAGTGCTGAGACATTTGACGTGAATATTTCATTGAACTCCAGGGGAAWTTTTAACAGGTATACCTTTGTATATTTATATATCTTTGTGTCTCTGTGTGTGTGTGTGAATTGATGGAGGTACCCGATAGCAAGCATAGTATAAATATTACCATCTTGAACCTGTAATTAAGTCACTGTTGTGATTGTAGTAGACTCTACTAACTTACTTGTAAATGTTAAATTAGTCAATGATTAAGTGTTGCTAAAATCTTGTGATCCACCTTAAAACTGTGAATGAACCTTAGACTGCTGCTAGACAATCTAATCCCTTAGACATAAACCATTGACCAAGTCTGGGACTAGGAGTGGATCCAACTGCACCTAAACTCCATGAGGAGTTTAGAAAGCAAGGGGGTCTGCTCTGAACCTCGTGTCTCAACGGGAGGGTCTCCCTTACCCTTTTGTGTCTTCGGTCTCTGTATAAATCACTCTAGYTCAACTCTAACTCGATTTTCCTTTGTACGTAGTGATAGTAGTGATAGAGTGATAGAGTGAACCTTGCCATCAAACTCTGTTAAGTCGCATTTTTATAAATTCCTACTAAACCCACTTTTTGCTAATACCTTTGACGGTGATTCCTTAAGCGGCCTTAAACCACTCACTTGCGACAGGCTCCACGCCGGCGCTTACGGCAGGGGATGCTGCGGCAAAGCGAGCGGCAGAGATGGAGGAGGGACGCAGCCTTCCAGCAAAAGACCAGGGTAAAGTGCAGGGCTGTACAGCCCCTGCTGACAGACCCACAAATGCTCTTGTTCAGTGCTGTGCACACCTAATTCTGGAGAATTTAGGAAAAACCTCGGCAGTGCGGCAGCTCGGGTGCTGCTGAGGAATTCAGCTCTTGCCTGGGTTTCGGCATCTTCTGCTAATACTCGGGGACCCCGTTGGGCAAGAGGTGGGTCGCTACTTCTGCTACGAGGTAAGTCTGCAAAAAGGCTCGAAGAAACACAAAGGGGTTTCTGAAAAGCATCCTTTCAAGACCTAAGGCATCTTGCGGAGCTCCAGCCACTGTCAGTGATTAACCTGCTGCACCCATCAGACCTCCCTGCTTCCAGCTCTCGATGCGAGGAACCAGATCCCTTCTGAAGCCACCTCTTCCCTCTGCCTGCCTGGCATGCAAAGCCTCCGAACTGCCAGGCATGCAAAAACCACAAGGAAGAACCCCCCCCCCCCAAAATAATTCCTGGAGAGTTTTAACAGACCGATTGCAAATACATTCATGATTCTTCTCACCCTGCCTCCTTGTTAAGCCTTTCCCATGCAGCTTGCTCACCCTGAAACAGCTCTCCTCCGCAGCGCAGGGATCCAGCTCTCGGAGAAGCTGAACCTCATATAATCCCACGGCAGCAGGAGCCAGGGTTTCAAAGACAAGGGATGGGATGGGCATGATGTTCAGAGTCGGTGGAGAAGTCGAGACCCTGCTGCTAAATCCCCATGTGGCAGAGCAGGCAGCGCTGCCCGCAAGGATGGACACTGGAGAGGCAGGGACCAGGGTGCTACAGCAATAAACCCAGAGCTGCGTTTCTTATCATCATTGATTTGAAACACCACCTAAAAAAAGCACCGATTACAGGAGAGGGAAAAACCCAGAAGCCTTAAGTGACCATTTTAAAGCTTTCAGCTATTTAATTGTGGGTTTCCGCACGCTGATAGAGAAGCCAGCGTCCTCGCCGCAAGAAGCCTCTCCTCCCCGAAGCGCTCTCTGCATCCCTTATACCTAGGGAGATGCCAAGCATCTTGGACAGTGACCTCCTGAACGTCCCAAYGTGAAGGAGGATGTCCAGCCTTGCAGGTGAGATGGTGGCAGTCACCCAAGGTGACAGCAAGGCAAGCGTGACAGCCCTCCACAGAGGGAATGGGTGGGCAGATGAGCTCTTGAACCCTGCTGAGAAGATGCTTTGCCCCTCCTCTCCCAAGGATGGCTCACAGGCATCCACGGCTGCTTTAAAAAAGTTATAGCTACACTACATCTTCATGYAAAACCAGCGATAAATCTCCAGCCCCGGTGCTCTGCAGCATCTCYGAATGTCCAAGCCTTGGGCTGGGCTCTGCACCATTCACCGCTCCCATCAAAGCCTGGCAGGGCCTCCACGGAGGAAGAGCTACCCAACTCTCCTGGGAAACTGAGGACTGTGCATCTAACCCCCCGATCACCACCAGCCTCACACCTCTATGTGCTGCAGATACAAGGGAACGTTTTCAGATATACCCTGAAGATCGTGGATCCCAGCCCTCCTTCCAAAAATGATGCCTGCGCTTTGGGGCTTCAATCCCATTTCCTCCCGGGAAGTCCCCAGGTCACTTTTGGACTTGCCTCCAGTCTACCAGCTCACTTTTGGACACGAAGCATCAGCTCCCTGCTTGCTTTAGGAACTCTTGAAACGTGAACTGCAAATCTGCATGGAGCTACATGAAATAAAAGGGGCTCCCTTCGATAACGCACATTTTTTGCTCTTACAGCTTGGCTGTTTTTCCCTCCTCTCCAGCTGCCAGGTCTTTAAAATCCCACAGAACTAGAGAAGGAAGAAAAAAAAAAGGCTGGCAGGAAATAAAAAAGCAGGTAGGGGAAAGAAAAAAATAAAAAATGAGTTTTCTATGGCCCAGATGAACCTAGCCCCTCTGGTAACCACGGCAAAGCAATATTTTCTAGTGGGATGGGGGGGACCGTGCTGTGAAGAGCGGCTGTGGGTGGCCGTCCCCAGAGCTTCCCGTGGGTACTTACTGGTGCTTGTGCTAGTGCCGATGGTGTTGATGGTTGTGGGGACGGAGGAGGAGGAGTAGAGGGGCAGATGGCCGTTCTCGCACGCCAGGTTTTTGTCCTGCCAGCTGGAAGCGCTGACGCTTATGCCCGAGTCTCGAGAGTTTTGCCATCCGTTGAGTTTATCGTCGGAATTTTGTCTTTGGTGATAGTAGTGCGTCTGCCCGTAGTCCACCGAATCCGACCGACCTCTGCTCTGGCTGCCGAAGCCACCCGACGTGCGGTCCTCCAGGTGGTTGAGCCACATGGCCAGGGCGCTCCTGTCCTCTAAGGAGGTGGCAGGGTGTATCAAGGCGTAGGACAGCAGCTGCCTGCTCTCCTCGATGTGTTGGTTGTGTTCGATCGAGTGGGCCAGGATTTTAGGCAAGAGTTTCATGTATTCGACTTTTGCCTCGATGTTTCCGGGCTTCAGTAAAGGCAGGTGGGTTAACAATAGGGAAATCACTTTATCCTTGGATTCCTGCTGCCATTGGTTAATGATTCCTGTTGAAGGAATAGAAAAAAAAAAAAAAGAAGAGAATTGAGAAATCGGCAAACAGAGCTAATAAATAAATAAACAGACCCTGGCAGGGTAAATACGACACGCCAAAGGGATGCCTGCATGCGTGATGCCACTGCGTGAGCATCTCCCAGGCAGGAGGGTCACCGCCCTCCGAAAACTAAGGTCACAGCAAGGTGTGCCGAATTGGACACCGAGAGTTACCAGATGCTCCTGAAAATCACTGAAAAAGCCAAATTACAGCCACCTCTACGGCCACGTAGCTCCACTGCCGTTGTCCTAATGTAAATCAAAGTCATGATTTGGCCCAAATTTTCCGTATTGTTGCAGATTACACAAAATATTACACAAAAGCACTTYGTGGATAAACCTAACCTTTTAAAAGCGCTGGTTGGAAAACTGAAAAGGTCAAGATTCAAATGAGCTAACACAGGCAAGAGCCACAGAGGGCGAAGGGAAGAAGCATCCCAGCAGGAGGGCAATAACCAAACCAGGGCGTTGGTCCACCCGCCAGCCCGGCGCGATAAGCTGCCCCAAAGGTATTGAGGGAAGGGCCCAGCTGAAGCAGCCGCAGAGCTATTGTTCCTCTGTTAGCTCACGGCAGATAGGAAAGGTTTTAGAAGACCAGAAAAAAAGYAAACAGAGGGTTTAGCTTTAAAAATATGCAAAAGGAAAAGTCAGGGAACTACAAACTGGTCACTTAACTCGAAACTCCTGGAAAACTGATGGAACAAATAATGAAACAACCTATTTGTAAGCACTTAGAAGATAACAAGATGATAAGTGACTGCCGACACCGATTTGTCAAGAACAATTTAATTTCCTTCTGCGACAGAGTAACTGGCCTGTGAATAGCTGGAGACGCAGTCAGCGCCGTATATCTTGATATTCATTAGGTGCTGCCGCACACGGCTTCCTCAGCAGCACACCAGAGAAACACGCTCAGGCGAAACTACTCTAATGTGGGCACGCAACTCATCAGAAAACCATATGGACAGAATTGTTACTGGTGATTCACCGTCAGACTGGGAGGATGTGCTGAGCACAAGGAGACTTGTCCCGGCCGTGACACTACCCAGTATGTCATCGGTGATACAGGCGATGCGATACGTGTATTCAACGCGCAGGTATYGCGCTAGGAGAAATGAAAACACTCCAGAAAACTGGATTAGAAGTCAAACAATGTTGAGACCTGGAGAAAAGTCAGAAAAAAACAGCTGCATTAAGTAGGTGCAAATATCTGCATGCAGGTGGGAAGACATCGCTGTGCAGTACCAGGCGGGGAAGGGCCTGGGGTCAGGAAGCATCACAGGCTGGACATGAGTCAAAATGCCACGGTGCACATAAAAACTCCACCAGCCAGCCTGTCATCTGTCTGAGAGGTGAAGGCTGGTGTGGACAAGCTGCTCTCCACGTCTCCTGGGGATTGTAGTAATAGGTTTGAATTGCAGCAAAGGTGAATGAGGTCGGACATGAAGAAACTACCTCCTACAGGCAGGGCTAGTGATGCGCAGGGCGAGATTGCCTACAGACGTTGGGGAAGCAAACCTCCACCATGAGGAGGGTTTTCTCAACAGCTTATACAAACAGCAGCCAAAGATAGCTCAGGATCTACCTAGATCACCCAATTGATGCTTCCCAGCCCCAGGTCAGTCTCTCCTCCAACGTTTACCAAACCCCTCTATGAAGCCTTCAGACTTTCAGTATCTGTAGCAGGCTGTGCCTAAGGGTGCTACAACTGAACCATCTGGTGAAAAAGGATTTCCTTCTGTTTGCTTTAAATCCACTGCCCAAAAACTTCACCAAGTGAAGTGCCCTGAGTTCTCATGTTATTAAAAAAAACCCCAAAACTTTACGTTCCCCTTCCCCGTCCGCTGTCTTCTAACCATACTGTAGAGGAAGCTGCTCTAAATCATTGACTATCCCTACATCCTTCATGTGTTTCTGAGCTAGGGTAACCAAACCCACACCAGTGAAATGAAGATCTGGACGTCCATCTGTAGGATCACCCATCAGGTTTGCTCTTGGGAAGACCCACGCTGCCATCCAGCAGCCAACCCAACCCTTCCACCACCCTGTGACCCAGAAGAGGGCTATTACAGTAGGGCCTTTTCCCAGTTAGGACCAAACCCCGCACATTGGTTCCCCRACACAACTGCGGAGGTGAGCAGCACTCACCCCTCCAGCTTCGCCTTCCCAGTTTCAAGGCGTGCAACCGTTTTAATAGGAAGCCACTAGATGGCTTGCTGGAAACGCCGACGGCTCTCGCTGGAACTTTCTGCAGCGGTATTTACTTCTCCGCAGACCCACCCCTCCTCCAGACCCACTTCCCAACCCGGCCGACGGCATGCCTGAGCCATCTCGTGCCGCTGTGCCGAGAGGTGCAAGGGATACGGCATGGCACAGCTTTGGTGGAGAAGGAACCGCTTTGTTTGCAGCAGAAGCGAGTTYTGGTACTCTGGGTGTGCTCCTGTGCCCGCGGAGATGCTGTGAGGTTGTTTTGGTGCTAAAAAATGGGATTTGGAAAAGCATCGCTCAACCTAAGTGAAGTTGTAAAAAATACATGAGCGTAGCAGGGCTCAAGGTCCACCAGAGCATCTCTGTATTTTCCATATGCAGATGTAACTGCTACAGGAAAAGCCTCCTGTCGTGCTTAATCTGATTTCTCGGTCCCCTCTCTCCCCGCCCATCTCAGCCAGCTGCCCGGCGGGTTGAAAACCCACCCTATTTTCTCCCCTCCTCCTGCAGAGGGATGTCACCCRTTCCCTTATGACCCCCCCATTTTATCACTGCTGTTGGGGCGATCGGGCAGCGCTTTCAGGCTGGCACAGCCAAACCCCAGCCCGGCACCATCTGCGGGGCGAGGCTGTGGGATTTTGCAGCAGCTCCGATAAACTGAGAAATCAAAAGATCATTAAAAAAAGGTACRCAATGCACTGCTAAAAGAAGTCAGTGCCACTTGCACATAGGAACTAGGTAGCAAAATACACGCAGAAAAAGCAGAGCCCTGTGCAAACTGGGTGCAGGGGAGGAGGAGGAGGATGGGGGAGGCAGGCGGCTGTGGCCGGACTCCTCTTCCTCACACGGGGAGGGGGCTGAGTGTGAAGGTCACCACTGGAAAACACAGGATGGTATCAGAGCCGCTTCTTGGGAAACTTGCTTCCGACCTCCAAGAGATTTGGGGGTTTGAAATCACAACCCCAAAAGATGGAGCGTTGATCCGAAAGCCCGTGGCTGGYGAGGGGCCGGGTGCCCTGCCCTGCCCCAGCCCGGGCAGGAGCCGCTCTCCTTCTCAGCCAGCAGCAGGATGTGCACAATTAAACAAAAATGGAAAATAATTAGATCCGAAAGAGGTTTGGCTCTCTCTGGGACAGGGCGGAAGGTCAGGCTTAATCCTATCTGCCAGAAAATAGAGGGATCTGGAGAGGGCAGTGCGGGAGGAGGAATGCTGGAGCTGCCTCTGGGCAGGGGGAGAGGGGCCAGCAACCCCCCAAAGCCCCTCTCCACCCTGTCCCCAAACACAGGAGCCCCCGCTTCAGCTCCCTACCTGCTGCCAGGCACTCCCGGACATCTGGGATGCATCACCCTTTATTGCCAGAACAAGCTCCCCCGGGTCAGCCGCGGTTAGGATGTGTCCTGGTTTTGGGCTGCCACCTCCCAGGAAGGGATGCTACCCGCGGTGATGTACGGGGCCGCCGGCACTAATCACATTACAGCCTCGTTAGTTCCCCCGGGTGCTGCTTCAGGGATGCCTGACGCTTTCCATCACAAGGCTTTTGCTGCTCTAAGGGATGGCAAGACTCCTGATATTTGCAGCAGGCAAATCTGAGCACAGAGAAAGCCCCAAAGTTAGAAACTCCACCTTGCTGCTTTGAAACACCCCAAAATCCCTGTCCTGCCCGTTGCTGTCATTGCACTCACATCTCCTTTTGGAGATGAGCTAAAATAATAACTGACAACAAGCACCCTAAGGAGCCAGCTCCCACCCCAGCCCTGTGACCCCTGTACTGGGAAGAGATGGGAGCTGCCGGCGCCCCCGAAGCAGAAAATCCCAATTTTCATTAGGGGACTCCTTTTCTTGGGTGAGAGGCTGAATGAARGTGGGATGTGAAACTACCTTCTAACTTAGGATTACCTACCCAATACAATTTTGCTGCCATACAGCACAGCTGATGCATGCGCAGGGTGCCTGCATATAAATATAGCACCAAATACAGCCAGGTCCTGCTTCCAAGGCTGAAACCTGTGCTGTGCTACGAATAGGTCCGATGATATCCCCAAAACAAGGGCTTTCTGGCTTGAGAAAGAGGTGATGTTTGTCAACTTAATAAGCGCTCATTGGATTTCTCTGCCACAAATCTGCTTAATCACTTCTGGATCCCTGCAAACTGTTAAATGCCTTCACGCCCGGTGGCAGCGGATCCACCTCTAACGCTGCACTGCGTGAAGGACCTTCTTGCCTTTACTTTGAACCTGCCTCCTGACAGATCACTGGGTTATTTCAACCGCCAGCGAGGCACGTGGAGCTCCTGAAGCTCTTAATGATGTACTGGGAACAGTCGCAGTTTTCCGAAGGTAAAGCCAGTCTGGATGGACAAAGGCAGGGATACGCACAGTGCAAAAACCAACGCAGGCGGCACACTGGTGTCTGCATTTAGAAACCCTGAAGTACCTAACTGCCTGTTTTTTTCTTCTRTTTTTGATTTTTGCAAACAGACCTCTGCCTCCCCCCCCTCAAAAG
Source organism: Oceanodroma leucorhoa (assembly GCA_030449065.1). Taxonomy (NCBI): domain Eukaryota; kingdom Metazoa; phylum Chordata; class Aves; order Procellariiformes; genus Oceanodroma; species Oceanodroma leucorhoa. Next base: position 4,616,662 of record JASVER010000057.1, on the reverse strand, counting down.
CATCGACCCAGCCCGGACGGGTGGCTGAGAGGAGCTGTCAGCACAGGCACACGAACCGTGTGTCTCACCAGGTGAGATGTCTCCAAGGAACAACGCAAAGCAGGATACCTCTCAAGTGCTTAAAAAGACCCCAAAAACCAACCAACCTCAACCAAGATAAACCTTTGCATTTTGAAAGCAGAAATTGGGTTATCCTCCTGTTGTCATATGCGACTTATCACATTTCACAAGTGAAGAAGACAAATATGTTGACTGGGGTTTTGACGAAGCAGGCGAGTTGAATGATGTGTAATTTATGAGCTAGACAACAGCTTATCATGAGTAACAAGGACAACAATTAAAGACTGGAAGTGTGTTAAAAACTGCCCAAGGATTTTCCGAGTGAAAAAGAGTACGTTCAAATAGCAGGTTTGGTATCATTGCTCCACAATGGTAAGTCAGTGCATTTAAGGGCTCCAGTTGTCAGTAAATTGCTCTTAAATTACCATTTTATTATGCCCTTGTTTTCAGTTTAACAACATTTTCCATAAAAAGTTCTCAAAAGCCCATTCAGATCATCTGTCCAAGCAAGAAATGACTAAGAGTTAGATGTGCACATCTGAAGGGCACCCACCAAACAGAGCACCTTCACAGCAGGGCTGAATGGACCAGCACTCTCAGACGTRCTGGGGAAGAAAAAACAGGAGTTTRTATCAAAAATTTAYGCCGGGATCCCTGATCTTGCAAAGTCACATGCTGCAGCATTAGGGATTGGAGGGAGGAACTGGGTGCTCCTGGATGACAACCAAGCCCTCCTAGGGATGGAGGACACTGAGGTTTTCGTGTCTTGGATGGCCAACAGCAAAACCGAAATCCAATCCGTACGTAGGCAGCTCGCAACTGCTTCAAGCGAGCCTGAAATCAGCAGCCCCGGTGCAAGCGATGGCTATTTCTGGGTTTGCAGGAAGGTTTTGCAGGAGGCCTTCCTCAGCAGCTCCCAGAAGAGGTTCCCATTGTTTGCCGTTTCCTGGATTACCGATGCAGCACTGGCTCCGGGTGATGGGCAGAGCTACACGGAGGCACCCGCTTTTTTGGCAGAGGCAGAAAAAGCAGCGCCCGGACTCCTCCTGCTGCAGAAAGACCCAGCAGMACATCACTACACGCCAGCTCCTCCACACACGCGTGCAAGATGCTGCRCTGCCATCAAAATCACCAAAATCTGCGGTAACCGAGGTCATCGCCASAGTCAGCCCTAGTATCTAATACCTATTACAGCTGCACGGGTGCCTTCACCAGAGCAAAAGGGGTAAAAAAACCTGACCCTGCATATGAACGCRGCCCAACAATCTCTGTTTGGCCAAAATGTCATCTCCCAGTGAACGGCCACCAAGAGACAAACCCCAACCCTACATCCACTGSCTATTTGTTCCAATGCCTCCCAAGCACTTCAGTTTGCCTTCATTTCCAGATGAATTTATCTGGTTTAAGCTTGAATTTATCTGGCTTCAGCTTCCAGATAAACTCCAGTTTGAATTAAAGAGCTCCTTGATGTCCYGCGTTTTCTCAAGTGAAGGTACTCAGGACTCAGCACTCAAGTCACCTTCCACTCTTGTTTCTGGTAAGCTCAGCAGAAGCTAAATGTCCTGTCTCTAACAGGTCGTGGCTCTATGCTCATTAATCTTGAGCCCATGGCAACACTTCCGCTGGCTCTAGGACTTCCAGCACCTGCGTGAATCAGGTCTTATTTGGCTTGGTGAAAAGCATGAGTGGGGTAGAGAGACCATACCCCATCTCACACAGGGTGGTTTGCAGCAAAGTTAAAGCAGAAGAGCAAAAAAACCAATATATTGCAACCACAAGTCTGAATTTGCACCAAGCGTATTGACCAAGAGCAGGCTGCTGCCAGTCCCAGCCTTCCTGCAACCGGATTAACTGGTCTGTGAGATGGTCCAACTCCCCACCACCCACCACACAAATCTTCTCTCCAACGCTCCTGCAGACATGAACCTCTGCACTGGCTCCCGCTGCAGCAGCTCGACTGAAGGTGAACTACAGCGTTGTTTCCAGACAAAGGGATCTCAATTATAATTTGCAGTAATTGGCACCCGCACACTGACCCATTCACAATACTTTGTTTGGGTGAATTTTCATCATTCTCTTCCTAAATTGGCCTCACTCAAAACACGAATATTAAAGAAAATAAAGTGAGAACCTTGTTGGAAACCCTCTCTGTACCCCATCCAGAGCACATCAGTACCCTCGCCGTTAAACCTGGCAGCCTTCTCCCTCCAGAGAGGCCAAATAATAAGAATTTCAGCATGTGCCTTTTCGTTATTGCAACTGACGCTAATTAAAAGAAAAAAATCTCGATGAGGAAGGTTATTGCAGACGTTTTGCACAAGACGGAGATGCAAGCTGACATTGAAATRCCAGTGAACCTGAATCCTGCTCGTTGTCTCACCAAAATCGATGCAAAACCGCGGCTAACACAGGCGAGAAGACACTGGTGATGTTTCTAAGTGCATCTATGGCCGGGAGGCTGCAGCGCGGTGTGTAAACCACCGCCAACCTCCCCCTGCTACGTTCAAACGGGTTTAAATTTATGCCTGCGCTAGAGCTGACCTCAGCGCGGAGCGGGAGGACCTGATCCTATATGTCTGAAGGCAACGGGAGCCGTGCCAAACAGCGTCGTGCCTGCTGGATCCGGCACCCGTGGCTTCCTGGCACCTCCCGYGCCTCCGCGCTGCAGCGGCCGGGAGAGGCCAGCTCTGCATCCCGGGGACCGCTTCTTCCCAGGTCCCCAAAACCGCTCATCCAGGCAGATAAAGCGGGATTTGACAGAGGAAAAGCCAAGAAAACCTCGCAGCTGGTTTTTTGCTTTTGCTCCCTCCCATGCAGGTCTAACAGCCTGACTTGGGGAGAAATTTGGGGAGTAGTGGCAAAGCTCCTTCCCTGTAACAAGCCTTGGCTAGGAGCTAGGAACCTTTCAAACAAGCCCTGGACACCAGGAGGGCTTGGGGACTGCTATTTGTGGCAATCGGGGCTCTGCACTTTCCCTCCTGGAGCACCCACCCCAACAGCTATGGACCTCTGGGTCCAAGGTGGCTGCACGGCTCAGTGCTACCTCAGCATCTTTGGTCTATAATGAGATATAAAAAGGCAATCACTGAATTCCCCCTTTCCCTAGCCAGTCGGTTTCTGTGCAGATTTAAGTGCAGATGACCTCTCTGAAGGACAGAAGGACCTTTTGTTCATCAGCACCCATAAGGAGAGGACAGATAGACGGCAATCTGCGCCTTGTACCACGCAAGGCACGTGCACGATCTCCCTTCTCCAGCACCCACGACCCACCCTGCACCCCGGCTCTGCGACGGTGCCAAGGAGCACCAGCACTCGACGGAAAATTTGCCGGTGATGTGCTGCAACCTATCGGTTCACATGGTGCTGGCTCTCCTCCGTGTTTCCAGCAGCTACATCACATTCTAAGAGGCTAAAAATACATTAAGTACTTTCCTAATGTTTCTCTTCCACCCGAGCGGTTGCTGCAGAGAAGCTCCGAGCAGGAGGGGAGGTGAACAGACCAGTGCGGATGCAGGGAAGAGATGCCATAAAAATGGAGCGATAGGCACAGCACGTCCCGCAAAAGGAGGTGCCCGGGGAAGTCCCCACTGCAGGCAATACTGGATCCTTGAAAAAACAAAGGCAAGAGCCATACAGCCATCAAAAGCAAAGTGTTTCTGATTATACTGCAGGATTCAGCGCTGACAGGAGCACAGAGGACTTTATGGAGGAGCATCTTCTCCATCTTTAATGACTGAGATTAAGAAGCTCGATGTAAATTAACTACGCAATAACTCTTTGACTTGCTAAATGTAACAGTGCAAATTTAACCATTGAAAACAATTCTGTCCAAAASACATAACCTTCTTGCAACCGCCCCCAGCATCCCTTGGTGTGCAACGAGCAAGTTCAACACCCATTCCCAAGGCAGCATCAATGGGTTTGCTGGTACAGCTGGGTTGCAAGAAGCATGTTGCCCATCGTTGGCCTTATTTTCTGCGCTTCATAAAAGCTGTGTCCCTGCTGGGCAGTGCTCCGAAACAAATCATAGAATCATTGAATAGTTTGGGTTGGAARRGACCTTTAAAGGMCATCTAGTCCAACMCCCCTGCCATGGGCAGGGACWTCTTCAACTAGATCAGGTTGCTCAGAGCCCCGTCCAACCTGACCTGGAATGTTYCCAGGGATGGGGCATYTACCACCTCTCTGGACAACCTGTGCCAGTGTTTTACCACCCTCATAGTAAAAAATTTCTTCTRTCTAGTCTGAATTTACCCTCTTTTAGCTTAAAACCATGACCCCTTGTCCTGTCRCTACAGGCCCTGCTAAAAACTCTGTCCCCATCTTATAAGCCCCCTTTAAGTACTAAAAGGCTGCAGTAAGGTCTCCCCGAAGACTTTTCTTCTCCAGGCTGAACAACCCCAACTCTCCCAGCCCTTCTTCCATCCCTCTGATCGGGCTACCCTCAAAGGTAGCCTGACATGGAGGTGAGGTGGATGCGGATGAGCAGGGAGCTGGCTGCTGCATCTCGAATGCACTTTACTTTTGAAAACCAGCCAATTTCTTGCAACTCTTCTTGGGAAGCCAGGCTAAGGAGCAGGTGACCCTATGACATGCAGCTTCTGGGGAAAAAAAAAACCAAAAAAACCCCCAAAAAACCCCTGTGGGGGACAAGACATGAACCCTACTTGACTCGTTGCCCTTTTAAAGGCGGTTCTCCTTGGGCAGCAAGTTCAGCTGTTTATCGCTGGCAGCTCCCCTCTCCATCAAAGTAACGGCAGCCCCATCAAGTGTCCGCTTTGTAGCATCGGTCCCTCCCTTGTGGGGAAAAAATGACTGGAAAGGATGTCCCCAGGCTGAGCAACTCCATCTTGGACAGCGCTTCTTGATCTCACAGCARGGACAGCGTTAGGAAGAGTTGGGAATTTCGGCACTGAAGCCAGCCTCAAAGACAGCCCTCGATCAGATCTTCCCAGCCTGTCACCCCAAACAGGCTGATGAAACCACCCCAGCAGATACAGCAGCAGGGCAGGGAGCTCAGCGCTCTCCATCCGAGCTGTAAACTCAAAAGGGAGCAAAATGCCCATTATTTTGGTCAGAAGCAGAACAAACTGGGAGATCCCTCAACAAAACAGCCCTTAATTCATGCCAAGACCCACAAGGACAGACGAGCCCGGCTCTACTGTGCTGCAGAGTGAGTAGAAAGAAAAAAGATTTTCACATTTCTGACACTATTCTCCCCCTCTACCTCGCGAGCTTGCCAGAGCTCCAGTTATTAGGAGGCTGTTTGTACAAACCCAGAAGCAATATATTTTTAGCACTGGAGAATCGCATGGCACGATCATTAAGTGTGCTTCTGCAGACAGCAACAAGAGCGGGGATTTTTCCTTCTCTAAATTGGCTGCAGCCACTACGGTTTTCAGCCCAAAGCAGACTTTCAGGAAATTCATAAGGAGCGGGAGTCTTTTTCCATGACATATTTAAGACCAAGCTGAAGTACACTCAATTTTCATACCATGCATCTGATGGGAGGTTTTATGGATTTGTTTTCTAGGCTGTATCTGTTGCACACTTCTGCTACAGAGCGTAATACCATGTATTATCACAACACTCCCTAGCAACATGACTTAATTTAGTGCAGAGCTTTGCAACGTTGAGAGCATCTCACTGACTCAGAGCAAAGACGACACGCTGGGAAACCTTATCAAAAGCCCCATAGGTGCCAAGGGAACCTACACCGTATCTGCGACGGCGTTTGAGCTCCTCAACGTGATGTGGCCAGCACTGGCAYGGAGAACACTTTGGGAAGGATGAATTCGCTTCACCGATTTCACAAGCTGTGGTCCAGCCAGCACGGTCTCATGGAGTGATGACTACATTGATGACAGCGGTGCCAATGGGTGTGAAGCAAGAGTGAAAATCCCACAAGTTCTGTCCGAGTGCTCAGCGCTCGGACAGAAAAACGTGGGAAACGGTTCAGGATCAGAAATAAGAGCTGAGAGCCAGACAGGGCATCAGCAAGGATGAGGTACCACCTCCTCGCTTCTCACCGAAAGGCCAGGAGGAGGGCAGACACTTGGTAGACAACCAACCAACCTCCTGCGAAGCTGTCCTGAAGAATGAAGCCAGCCTGACACTGGACAAGGACTCCCAGCACCAGTTTCTCTTTACTTGCTGGAGCACACGAGCTCCTGGGCATCAGGGGCATCATGCTCCCAAGSCCCAGATGGGAGGATGGTCTTTTGAAAGTGCAGGAAAATAGTGTCCGGGTGCCACCTGACAACAGAGAGCATGCAAAACTGCAAAAGCACCATCAACGGTGTGAACACCGTCAAGTGAGGTGTTTCTCCACCTCTACCCACTGGTGCAGGAGAGCAGCAGAAGGCAGGAGGACCATCCATAAAGGCAGGAGGACCATCCATACAGGGTGGGTGGAAGAAAGCTATCACTGCAGAAATAACACCAAAATGCTGTCCCGGGGGGAGCTGCTGCTCTCGGGCTGTAACAGGAGCAGAGGGGAATCCATCAGCCCTTCTGCATGCAACGAGGAGACAGAAATACCAAAGCAGCCGTGCCAGGTCCGATGGACAAAGATATCCCGACGAGATCCTGGGTCAAGTGGCTTTTGTTGGCTGCCGTGCAAAGTTAGCTGAGCTTAGCTGGCCTGCAGAGGCAGCTTGGCCCACGGCAACGGGATGGGTCAGCAAGGATTAAAAGTATAATTAAACGGGGGGCTGCAGATGGCTTCCAGAAGTCCCATCACTTCTTGGAGCTCRTGAGCTCAGCAACGGCAAAATGCTGCCGGTTTTGCTGCTTCTGGGACACCGGGGTACAGGTGGGAAATGAGTTCACTGCCTGCTTTCACTTATGCTGGAGTTATATTGCTCATATGCCTCCGCACRCCCTCAAATCCAGATTTTCAGTGGAATTTCCTAGGACGCAGGAAGCCAAAGAAATAAAACATGCGATTTCTATATCTCTTCTTCGAGCCTAATCCATAAAAACGCCCAAATCTTCCTTGCTTTCAGTGAGGAGACTACAGGCAAAACCACAGGCACAGAGGAAATACTCCTCTGACTTCTTAATTTCAATTGCAAAAAGCCTTTTAGCAAAAGCTCAATTGAAATGCAGGTAAGTTTCTTCAAAGGCTAAAATAAAAATAACAAAAAATTATCTGAATGTCATAACTGTGTTGCCTAACATGGATAAAGGATTTAGAAGGGGGAAAAATAATACTAAAAATAAGTTATGAAGGGTATGTAAGGTATTGATACACAGCACATGGTTTAAACTGTTAATCATTGAACAGATTCCAGTATAAAAATAAAGAGACTGAAGCTGCACATAATGGAGGAGTTGCTCTATTTATAAACTTCTCTGTGCAAAGGGCAGGCGAGGGCCGGCACGAGGAGGCAGCGGAGGCAGAGGGCCACTGCTACGGAGCCTATATTTTGAGGGAAAATAAATGTGGGGKTTTTTTTTATTATTTTTTTAAGCGTTGTCAACAAAATCAAAGCGAGTTGTCCAAGAGCCTGTGTGCCCCAGCCACGTGAGCAGCATTTACAGCTCCTGCATGTGACAGCTCTCCCAATTTAGCCAGCAACTGACTCCCTCTGACCTGTAATAACACCGCTCCCAAATTAGAGCCCTCAATTTGACTTGGCTTCGGTCCTTTCCTCCCAGCGACATAAAGCATCCTTTCCCCCCCACCCCGCCTCCCCAAACATTCATAATCCCGTCCTTTCGCACTGCCAACTCCAACTCACATYTAGCCTTTTCCTATTTTTTTGGGGGGTGTTGCGGAGGGACGGGGGGGTGCAGGCAGCGAGGGGTAGGGAAAAAGCCCGGTGGAAAAACACCAAGAGACAAAAACAACAACAAAATCAGACAAAAATTCCAAGTTGGTGACATTCAGCTGGAAAAGCTCAGTGACTCACATGCAAATAAAATCTGCCTAAATTCACTGCTGCATGACGCAGGCCACTGGCTTCAACATAAAAAGGCCAGGATGAAATCATCCACAATTAAATCGGAGCTTGGAAGGCTGCAAAAGCAGCCGCATCAGCGCGGTTCCCTCGGCTTAATAGGAAACACAAAGGAAGGAAGTTCAGCGGAGTGAGAACATCCCCCTTTTCCCCTCCTTTCCACGGACACCTCGCGCCATCAGTCATCCCCAACCGTCGGCACGGCTCCTCCGGCATCACACGTCGGCACTCAGCTCCGGCAAGCTGCTCGCTAGCAGGCGGCTGCCAGCTTTTAATGGGCTTTCCTGGAATACTAGCTCAAAAGTAAAATAAAAATAAATGTGGCTACGTAGGAAGGCAAACCCCCACCAGTCAGCAACTTCTTCCAGAGATTTCTGCCCTGTCCTTTGCAGAATGGTATGATATATTGTACAATTAACATTTACAAACCCTGGACCGAATCCAGTCCCTCCCCTAATCCCCCACGTACGCGAGGAGGGGGAGAGGGATTTAAATCTTAGTTCTTAGGTTTTCTCTTGCGTTGCAGCAGTGCTTTTAAACGTTATGACTTTTCAGATACTGTCTGAAGCCACACCATGGAAATGCACTTGCAGTGACCCACGGCACAGGGTGAAGGCAGGGAATGGGGTGCAGGGGGTTCCCCCTTACACCAGCACGTGCACCGGGTTCCGCAGCCCTACCCCTCCAACGCAACCGTTCGTGGGGTTGTGCCATGAACCAGGTCATCGGCCTCCTCCAGGCTAAAAATAACATCGGGAGAGGGGGAATAAACTAAAAAAGGTCATTTTAACCTAGATCAGGCTGCTGATGGGATTCACAGCACGGCTCTACRAAAGGCTTTTGCTGCTCCAGCCGAGAAGGGAAAACAATCCTTTAAGCAAGTGCTGGCCCCTCTGCACCCCGAAACGCTGCTCCGGGGAACAGCTGGCGAGCATCCGTCCGGGATGCAGGAGCACGGTGCCCCAAGCACGCGGAGCGGCCGCAACCATTAGGTGCTCACTGCACCTAATTTCCGCTAGGATAACGCATGGAAATTAGGTGACCAGCTGCACATTTATTGAGAAACCAGGTACTTGAACSTTCACGGGCTTTCCCCGCGCTGGGGCTGGCGTGCCTGTCCCTGGGATTAACCGCGGGGCCGTGCTGCCGAAAGGTCCCAGCCCGAGCCGAAGGCTCCTTGGCGCTCGCTCGCTCCGGCTTGCAGTGGCTGCAGAAGCAGGGTGTTAACRGGTCCATAAAAGGTAACTGGGAGACGCGAGCCTCCCGCCAGCGAGCCTACAATTGCTCTGGAGGAATCCGCACCTCCCCGGAAAAAAAAATTTTAAAAATAATATACAGAGGTCTGCAAGCRGGGAAAGGTTGAAACCGCCCGCAGGAGGACATCCGACAGAGCCCAGGCCATCTGGTCACCCACCCCGCGCAGTGACACTGCCCTCCCTTCGCCACCAGATGCTAATTCCTTTCATCCTGCCTGGCCCTCCGCTGGTGTAATTTTAGGTCTGTGAATAGGACCATCTGCCTTTGAGATGCTCGTTTATTTTTGGCTAAGCCCCCCCTTTCACCACTCCCTTCTTAAAGGAAGTCCAAATCGGGCGCCGTTGGAAATGGTGCTTCTTGTCCGGTCCTCTAATCACTGAGCACTAACGAGCTATCTAGAGCATGCTCTGTAATGCCGCCACTCACAAAATTGGGGGGGTGTCATTATCTTCAAAGCATTTTGCAAACACTTTTTCGTTCTTCCCCGCGTTACCACCGCAAAGTAGTAATTATTCACTTCTCTCTGAATATGGTGGGCTTGGTCCAGCATCCTGGAGCTCGTCCAAGACGTGCTCAGCAAAATTTAACATGGCCAAAGTAAAGATAAAACAAACGATTCCCGTCTTTGGATGCTAGGGACTGCTACCATTGCTTCCTGTCCATTAGCAGACATGGAAATATTAAAAATAAAAATAAATGCTGGATACTGCACAGGCCAATAATGTAATTTCCACGTATTAWGAGGAAACGCAATGCCTGGAGAAAAAGGAGAGGACTTTTAAGGAAAGTTTTGCTTTTACAGACATCTAAGCGCTACGAATGAAAGTCACTGTCACGATCTGCTGCTGCTCTTAGCAAAATGCTGCATAAAAATGCTGCAAAACCCCCTTGTGCCAGAGCTGCCTCCAGTCCTGCCCCTGCAGAAGGAGGAGACCAGGAGCTGGAGAGAGAAGGTGGTGTGCAATGTCGTGTCCGTGGCTGCTGGCACCGGTGTTTCAAAACGCCACATCTTGAACCTGAAGCAGTTGAATGCAACCCTCAACAACGCTTCTCCCTGGAGCAGAAAGGAGCCGGGAGGGGAGAACCTCCTTGGTGGCCCCAGGTTGGCTTCTTCAAGTGGGTCTGGGCATGCAAGAACACGGTCCTGGTTGGGGTGACTGTACGGACCCCCCAGCCGCAGCTGCACACGGACAAGCCCCGAGATAGCAGCAAGGCCACAGGGGACCCCCACTATGCCGGGGCCTCAGCCCAGCCCTCGGGATGAGCATCGGATCCTCCTCCATGTCCCAGCCAAAGGCGCCCAGCATCACTCAGGAGGACCGCACATGGTGCGGGCTCACGGGCTGAATCTGTGCATCTGCCAGCCGAGAAATAATTATTTTCCCTCCTTTGTTAAGATTTTCACAAGCGCCTGGCGCGGGTGGGAAGAGCACTCCTGCCCCCCAGGTAAATCCTTCCGCAACAAGTTGGCTTCTTGCACAAATCCAGGTTGCTCAAAGCTTGCGCAGCTCTCCCAGGACTTTTTTTAAAAAAGATGAGAAAGGTCGTGGTTCGGTCTGAGCTCAGCTCTCGGTTCTCAGCTCTCTTATGAACCTCAAAGGCTACMGGGRCAYGGAGTCTACTGCTGGAAACCAGCGWTAGACAACRGAGAACATCCGTACGGGGGAGTCCCTCTTGCTGCACGCACCCCACACGCTGAAGAGCAAGAGCTTGTTATGCTACTAAGCTCCTCCCAGGGAAAATGTACCCAGGACTTCAAAAAAGAAGATTTCTGTGCAATGTTTGAGGTGTAAAAATCAAGCCCTGGTTTTGGCTGGCCACAAACTCTCTGCCCTGCGGGAGCCTGGGGAAACACCTGGCTGCTCATCGCTCCAAACTCTCTGCAGCAAATAAAAGAAAAAAACAATTTAATTGATCTGATCAGATCTCAGATTCGACAAGATTTCCTCCCTGGGTAAAAATTGACRTATTTTGCTTTGGCTTTACAGTACGATGAACAGAAAACTACGATAGCTTGGCTGTGAAGCGAGGACGAGCAGATACACCCCCCCRCTGCATGCTCTGGGAGCAGAAGCCCCAGGAGGAATTAGGCGATGCAGATATCCATCCCTTCCCCTTTCTGCTATTCACATCACCCAGTGCAAAAGCACTTGACCAAAGCCAGCGATGAGTCACCGTAAGGAGAAGACTTTCTAATTTCACCCACTTTGATCCTGCCCTGAAGTGCCAGCGTCAAAGAGGAGGGAGGGGAGAGCTGAGGGCTGAGTCAGAAGGGAAAAATCTGTGCGTCTAAAACAGAGACATTCAAAGCAAAGTGAAACTCCTCTTTTTTTTACAAACCAAAAAAAAAAAAAGTGGACTGGACGAGCTGACTCTCACCAGTTAACAGCCTGTACCAGAGCAGCGGTACCAGCGCTCAGCTGACTCCCTGTACCTTTGCCAGCTGTAACAAGCACTCACAAGGCAGAAACACCGGCGTAAAACGCACCTTTCACCGGGGAATTCACCGTGTTTCAGTGCTGCCTGCGGCTCGCACGTACAGGCAGCCGGCTTGTCTTTCCTTTATAACCAGCTTCACATTTTGCTTCTCGTATACCCACGAAATGCTGCAGGACCTCAAAACAAAGAGCGACATTGTTCCTTCAGAATAAAACTGCTGTTTGCCCGATTTTTATTTACATTTCGTGAAAACATCCCAGGAGCTGCAAGGCTTCGTTTGGGGGGGGCTAAAACGATCTGGCGGCATCGCAGTCACAGCTATTTCACCGGGAAGGTTTCCACGATGCTCTTTCCACCGTGAGCACAACATGACACGGGTCAACGTGGACATTTAACTTAAAGAACAAAGAAGAACGCCGGTCCTTGCAATTACACGTTCCCGCTGCTCGGCTGGTTGGTTTGGCTGAAGGCTGAAGTTGGGGCTGAAGGCACTRGCTCTTCTCCCATAACTGCTGCTGCCCATGAAAGTCCCCAAAATTACATTGAGGAGCCCAAAACACTCGTACGGCCCCGTTTTGCCACTGTTTATGTACTAACGGGTGTTGAGGATGTTTGGCAGCAGCTGATGTAGCTCCAACAGCTAATGGTGGTCCAAGTGTTGGTGTTGTCAATGCTGACCACCAGCACTAGGGCAGACAGCAAAGGAGGAGAGAAAGCGAAGATCATCCCGAAACACCTCGGGAAATACCGCAAGGCTCTGGCGGGACRACATTTTCTGTTCGACTGTAAAATCTCGATTTAACACTACGTTTTTGAGCCTTAAGACTGATGTAGAAAACCAACTGCTCTCCCAGCTCCGAGCAATGATGACTTTGACACTTCTTAGTGCCTGAAACCTGAAAAGCTTTTACCAATTAATGCAAGTTTTCAGTCAAACTAAAGTCCTTCCTCCTCCTCCCCCTGCCTGGCTAAAACGTCCATTTTCAACTACCGAAAAACCACAAGAAGGATTTGAGATTTCATCTTCTTGACCAAATTCCATAATATTTGGGAAGAAATTTCCAACAAAATGGAAACCAGGTACTTTTRTGGAGGGAGAGGGAGGAACAGACTTTCCTGGAGAGGACAATCCCTTTCTGTGCATCTTGTTGTTTTCTCCTGAAGAGCAGCAATACGTTGCGATAACCCACACGGAAAGATTCAACCTACGCTACTCAGAAGTGACGAACACGAGAAGCGACAAGATTTCTGGAAGCCGCTGACCCCTCTCTTACCCTCCAGGCTTTGATTACAGCCGCTCAGCAACTGTGCTCCTCAAGCAGCTCCGAGCCCATCTACAGCGACACCGTGGCAAATGCGCAGAAATCTAGTAAATTAGGAGAGCTACGCAACGCTCTCTGGGATTTTGCAGYGGGTAAACCCTGCCTCGCCATTCCTAGCAGTCACTACAAGTTRTTCCTGCGATGCCTCAAGCCCTGATCGTGTCCCTGCAAACAGCGTGCAGAAACGAGCGGAGAGAAAAGCGTACTGCTGGATCCTCAGAAACGGGGCTAGAAGCTTCTCTTGGCTAGAAGCAAAGTTGGAAAAACACRGTAAGTTGATGAGCAACCAAAAATACAGATGCAATTGGTGGGAGTAGTAGCTTATACRCTGCAGGGGACCAGGGGAAGGTCAAGGTGCCACAACCTGGTTCAAAGCTGTGCCAGGGGAGGTTCAGACTGGACATTAGGAAGCATTTCTTTACCGAGAGGGTGGTCARACACTGGAACAGGCTTCCTAGAGAGGTGGTCAATGCCCCAAGCCTGTCAGTGTTTAAGAGGCATTTGGACAATGCCCTTAACAACATGCTTTAACTTTTGGTTAGCCCCAAATTGGTCAGGCAGTTGGGCTAGATGATCGTTGTATGTCCCTTCCAACTGAAATAGTCTATTCTACTCTACTCTACTCTGCTCTGCTCTATTCTATTCTATTCTATTCCATTCCATTCCATTCCACTCCACTCCATTCCATTCTATCGTCATGCAATCCCATGCAGCTGGGCTCTGCTGCAGGCACGTCTACCCTGCAGAAGGACCTGATGATTACCGAATACCTCCAGCAATTCGGACTCTGGYTGGAGAGGTGCAAACTGCACCCACCCAGCATGGAAGAGCCAGAGAAAGGCTTTACTGCATCGTGACATGGCAACAGCATCGACCCACTCAGCGCTATGTCTGCAACCTCAATCTCAGGGGGAGATCTGGTCTACATCCCAGTTCCCCATCGGAAGATGGGGAAAGCTCCAGCGCTTCCCAGCTCAAAGGGATTCCTACAACTGCTCAGGTTCTCCAGGTCTCCAACTCTCCTTGYGTGGTGTGAAGGGAAATTTCAGGATGGGGTTTATACAACCCTGAGTTATCATCTGGTGTCTCCTCCTGGTATTAGGAGGAGAYGGTATTTCTTAGCTAATGTAAACCCAGCACAGTATTTCACGTAGAGGGCTGCTTTTGCAGTCAGTAGCCTTCCACTAAAGCCTGCTGACAACACTCTTCCACCACCTACCCCAGGGTCACTCCTCGAGGAGAAATGCCTTAAGTASAGGGGAATTAGAGGCTGCAGCTCTCCCGCACGCTGGCAATCCCGTAAAGAAAAGCACTCACACGAGTAATGTTTGCAAAGCCTCCGCTCCTCTTCTGGGCTATTTTACAAACAGCAACACAGCAAGAGACTTGTGAAAGGCAGAGAATTGGACACCAGGAACAAATTCCCTGACCTGGCACTTTCCACAGTCCCTTTGCTGCTGTGGAATATGCACATACGGTCACCGGACAACAAACTGCAGTTCCCAACGTGAAGCAGCGTGACAAGAAAAGCTGCAAAATAAATAGTGAGAAGTTTTATATGGAAACGCAGCAGGAGGGAATGTTATTCCTAGAGATGCTTCTCCATCAGATGCTGACAATTGGTTCGGAGCATGAAACTGCACCAGCTTCAGCAGGACCAGCTCGCAGCAGCACAGGGAGGAGGTGGGGAAGGCGGCGAGAAGCCCTGGTTTCTCAGTCCCACCAAATATCACCAGGGGAAAACCAGAAAACAGTTTTTGGGGAGAGATGATAGATGCAATAAATTCCCRGCTTGATAAAGCAACCAATGCGTGGCCACGCTCAGGTTTCAGACCTTATAATGGCCACCACTGTTTGCAGAATAAAGTTATTTCGGGGTGAAACCCGATCGGCTCTCGGGGCAGCCGGCACAAAGGCCGGGAGAAGGGCCTCGCTGCTCTCCCTGGGACGCAGCTGCCAGGGACCCGCCTGAACCGCAGCGCCGGCACTACCTCCTGCCCCGCTCCTACACCCCCCCGTCGCACCGTGCCTGCCCTTGTCGCTGACGCCAACCCAGACGGGATCAGGCTGCTGAACGCAAGATAGATAGAATAGAATAAAATAGAATAGAACAGAACAGAACAGAACAGAACAGAATAGAATAGAATAGAATAGAACAGAACGGAATAGAATAGAATAGAATAGAATAGAATAGAATAGAATAGAACAGAACAGAACAGAATAGAATAGAATAGAATATTATTTATTTTCTCCCGGGATCCCAAAGGACTTCCACCCCCTGCATGACTTGCTAACATCCTTTCCCCTCCGCCACGCTGAGAGCCCGGCACAAGCAGCAAGGACTCCTGCTCGCAGGAGCTGACGCAGACAGACTGATCTCGCTGCTTCGTTAGCACTCAGCGAACTACCTGCAAAAGCCGCGGAGCTGCAGGGCTGGAGCTTGCCAGCATCTCCTTCATCCTCAGCCCGGCCTTCCCTCTCTTTCAAGTACTTTGACACGAGTTTAAAGCTTCCTGCGCCTTTGAGTGGTGGCACAGGAGACATGGCAGGACACCCTGTCAATGGAAGATGAGTAGTGAAGTCAGAGCTCTWCAACCCCTGCTGTCCTACTCGACACTGAGGTTGCCATTTCCCACTGCTCCGTATCACAATGATTTTCCACTATACCAAACGAATGCAGAATTGGGTTAAAAAAAACACTCTYCCATCCTCAACCATCCCATTCACTGGTGCAAGGAACAGCCCAACAAGGCGGCGGAGAATCATCTCCCCGTGATCTGCCTCTGGGTGGGCGACGTCCAGGAGGACCCGTGCATCGCCGGTCGYGGCATCACCCACCACTGGTGTTCCACAGGGCTCCGCGTTGCTGATGGGAACGGGACCCAGCCTCCCTGTCGGGTTAACACGGGTGCCCATCAGCCAAAACTGCTCCTGCGGCAACTCGCCCCTTCCAGCCAGGGACCRAAAACCGCCTGGCCACCCGCCGGAGGAGAGGAACTGCAAATGTGGCAAGGGGATGTGGGAGGTTTGGGCTTTGAGAGAGGAAAATAACATTCAAATACTGGGGGGAAAAAAAAGCAACCCAACCTCTGAGAACACTTCTACCATTTTCTTTYGTTTGAGGCATTTTCTGGGTAAACCCATGAAATCGGAGGTACCCAACAGCCCCATCAGCTATGGTGTCCCGTGCAAACCTTGTATTAAATGAGCTTTTTCTCCCCCTGCTCTTGCAAGGAAAAGTCGGTTTCTCCAGCCTGGCTAAACAACTTCACCGCACTGAAATGCAACCCACTTCCAGCTCTCCCAGCGTGGGGGATTACTGGGTTACAGATACGTGGCCTTACCATACGAAACCAGTTTCCTGGATACTTGCACCACGGCTTCTAAATTCTGTTGTGGTCTGGACTGCACGGGCTGCTGGTTTTAATATTTTCGGATGCTGAAAGCGAGGCAAGCTCACTGCAAATCCCAGCGATTTTCTTTAACCCTTTTTTTTTGAAGGCGCATTTTCCACGATGCTGCAGAAGAGACGCAAGCTGCGGTGTGGGAGGACACAAAGACGGCGCTGGGGCACAGCTGGGTCCTTCCATCATCTGACCTCTCAGCACACCATTTCTAACGGACCGATGGGGTTGCCTGAAAATACGGTTGCTTCTAATCTCTATTCATGTAAAGACCAAGTGAAGTTACTTTTCATTATGTAAATACGTCTATTATGAATATAATTTATGGCTTGGCATTATTCAGTGAGATTAATGAAGCATCCTTGCTTCTAAAGATAAAACATCTTTCCAAATACTTCCTATACACATATTGCTTGTTCAGAGTTTCTGCATTATTCATCTATAACATTAAGGCACTCGTGTAATGGCTTTCCCTCAGCAGTGCCCTCCACAGTGGGCTGCTCCAGGCCGGGACAAGGAGACCCGGACCCACCTTCTTCTCCTGAACAGGACAGTTTAAGTCCTCTGGGATTTTCCAGATGAATGGGGCTGGGAYTTCTCTACACCATTTCTCCCCAGAAGTCTCCTAGCCTTTCACAGTGGGGGTTTATCTTCCAGCTTCCTCCTGAAGGATTTTTCTGGGCAAAACCATGTGGGAGGTCAAGCTGATGCTGATGATGACAAACATGTCTGATGGACACAATTCAGCTCTGCAACCCGGCCGTCCGCTGGGTTGCAACACCGCAGGTTGGCTCCTGGTCCTTTTCTGACCGTGGATCAATGCGACCCAGAAAGCCCTGAATGATTTGTACCTTCCAGCACAAAACACCTCTCCACTTCACATAGTGAAGACCCGCAATAGCTCTTGAGATAGAAGTGACACGGGTGCTGGGCTGTCCTCGGGAGCTCTCGGTCCTGCGGCACCTTCTTTGCTACAGTCTGACACTGGGGACTCTCCGATTATCTTGCCAGGCAAGTTTCCCCAAACTTCTACGAGAAGCCAAGGCTGCCGGCATAAGAAGTAGCATATGATCAGCCAATGCATGACTTTGAGTAAGGACATGTTTGTCATTTCTTCCTGGCCTATTTCACAAGCTTTGTGGCTACTGTTACGCCCCAGGCACTTTCACAGCACATGGGGTGAGGCCTTAAAGGGAAAAAAAAAAAGCTCTCTGGCAATGTGATTGCGCCAGCTACAGAGATCAAAGCTGTGGGCACCAACTCCCTTGAAACTTCAACACCAACAGGCACGAAGACCTCACCCAGGAGCCAACAACAGGAGAGTCAACCTTGCTGCAGACTTGAAGCAGAGCCCTGGTGCTGTACACTCCTGAAAAACGTTGCTCTTGTGATAGTGCTGTGCCTGATGAGCCAATGTGGGGAGACAGGACCCACCTGATAGACCCCTATTTTAGGAATGTCCAAGTCAAGCCCACCAGGTAGTCAGTATTACCCTTTCAGTGCAGAACACACGGTCCCCAACCTTGGTCACAGCCCTGCAGAGCACCGGAGATCTGGACCTGGGCAGTGCTGTCTTGCATTGCCCAAAACCAGACTCTGGTGCAATGCTGGCCACACACGTCACACCCAGAGAAACCTGCCACCAACCTCACTCCATCTCAGAGAATCACATCTCCAGCACGTTCAGAGCTGAAGAAAACCCTTGGTGCCGGCAGAGGAACAGGCAGGGAAGAAGGCAGTAAATACCTCCACCACTGTATGAAATCACACAAATCCTCAGCAACTAGCATTCAGAAACTTGCTTTTGATCTTGCCTGTAGCGTCTCTTTGATGAAACCTGTCTTTCATAAACAAAATCTAGCCTAGGGGACAAAGAGGGTAATCAAACATCTCAGCTTGCTATTGAATTCCCCAAAATAAACAGCATGTTCACAGTATCAACCCAAACTTTGCTCATCCTCCCTATCACCATCTCAGCCATTTGAATGCTGGTGTCCTCCAGCAAAGTGCCTCATGCCATCTTCATCATCCTCACTGCATTACTGTAGCAAACCCAAACCTCTGCTTTGGCCAACACCTGCCTTGCTAAGTGTGTTACCACACAGGATAGAAAGATAACTCCAGCCTCAAAGATGTACACTTCACGGAAGAGCTCTTCATGACCCTGAGGAGCAGCACTGGAAAACATCACCTCTATCGACTAGCACCTACAGTAGCAAAATTCACAGCTCCCACAGAATTATTTCCAGTTAAGACAGAGAAGTCCGACTGCTTCAGTCTCCCACCCAYGGCCCCAGGTGTCCTGCAGAAACCACGGCTCTCAGAGACTTGCCCTCATCCTGTAATGAAAGGTTAGCTTCCAGAAAACAAAGAGGACTCAGTGCAATGTGGTGGAAGGACCATTAGTTTACGCATTAGGGAAAATTTGTTGGCAATAAGGGCACCAAAGCACTGGACCAAGGAGCTAGGGCAATCTTCTTCATAGGAAGAGTTTAAGAGCAGAGAAGACAAGTGTCTCCAAAATGGCCCAACACTACTAGTGCGGAAAGACAGGTAAGTCATCTCGATGCTCTTTCCAGTGGTCTGCGTAGGAGTTACCTTCCGTAACTTTATATAAAGATAAAAACATTCACTCAGAACATTGAAAGTTAACCGGTTCAAGGGGCGGCTGCTCTGCTTGTTCTTCTTGAGGATCCTGCACACGCCAGCTGATGCTCCCCTACAACGCAAGGGTGGACTGTGCATCTTCCCTTGCATCTTCTGCAAAGGTGAAGTTAAACTCCACTCCGCACAGAGGTGCAGAGATCCTCCTGGGCTGAGCCAGACTGTTGTATCATTCAACAGAAACAGGATAATTTACGCCCGCTGAGACAGTTTCTCACCTCTGGCAGTTGAAACCATGTGCTTACAATCAACAAGTTTCTCCACCTCCTTTGCAGTTCAGCAAAATTGTTTTAAAGATCCTTTGTCTAGAATGACAGCTACATTTACTTAAAAATAAATATGTAGGACAAAAAGGGTCTCTCCTGGGCTTCCTGAGGCACGCGGGTTTGATTAGGAGGCGTAGGGCTGGTGGGGAGGGGAGTCTTGCTGAACAGCTACAGTAGGTGATACGAGTGAACATCTGAAAGGCTGGAAAAATAGCTTTAGWAAGCATTAGCTCCCACACTTTCATGTAATCAGATACAATGCTAGCCAACAAAATCCTGGTTTTAATAGCCAATCCAAGTTTTACTTGGCTGCCAGACAAAATTTGCTTTCTGTTTTTTAACTCCAGCATAAGTCACTCTTGAGAAACAGATTTTGCCTGCATCATATTTTAAACAAGTCAATAAAAATGTGATTTAGAGGAGTTAGTATTAAAAGGTTGGGGAGAGGTTTTTCCATTTCTTATTCCTGAGCAAATGTTATACTCCCATCTATCTGGCTGGCATGTACGAAGCCCGTCTACAGCAGCTCCTCTGGAGTACGTGTGATCCCCCAGTGATTTATGAATGATTTTCCATCACTCTGAGTGGATATATTCAGGTTTATAGCTATCTTACTGACATGCTCCTTGTATCATGCTGCCCTTTCCCTTAATATCTTCATGTCTGCACAGGTAAGACAGCAGCTTGCAGGTGARACTCTACATGGAAAAAAAAGGGTGTCCATCAGAGTGGATTTCATGTATTCAACAGGAAGGGAATCAGGGCTCCCATCGTTAGMATCCTTCAGCAGAAGACAACTGTTTCCAGGGCACAAGGAGAAAAAGGATAGCAACAACTTGACAATTTTATTTTTATAAACAGTTTTCAGGCAGGCAGTTATCTGCGAATAGCTYGAATAAATATGCAAGACCACCATGATTATTAAAGGATGTTAAACAGAAAGGCTTGATATGTGCAGTCTCAACTAAAATATATATATAATATACGTATGTATTTGGACAATTAGGCAAGTTTCCTAAGAAAAGATCATTCTAAACAYAGAGCACATTTGTATTGCAATGTATTCTTACAATACATTAGTACGGGATGCATTATTACAAATGGGATTTTTTTGTCTTCACAGGTCAATTAAAAAACCCAACAGGTTGCTAGGAGCCCTTTAAGGCTTTATTTTTTAATTTTATTTTTTTTTTAACCAGCTATCCGTAAACAGGGAAAGRACCCCCAAGACTGGCAACCTGACAGGGAAGCCTGCATCCCTGTGACCGGCCGGGCAGGAGGCACGGCAGCACATTAGATACAGCAAACACATGACTGCACATCTAAAAATACGCTTGCGGTATCGCGGCAGGCCAAGAATAGACGGGGGGCGGGGATGGATGAAGCCGTTGCAACAGGATTTTCTTTTGTTTTACCTTTTCACACCTACCRAAGGATGCAACTGCGAAAGACCAGCCCTGCGAGATGAATCTACATGCTTGGCTCCGTCCAACGTCCATCCCTAGGGAATGACTAGGRGATGCCAGCAGCACCAGCAAGCTTTGCTGCTTCCCCCAGCTGCACCGGTACCTGGGAAACCAGCAGCAGAACAGGCTTCTTGGGTATCGCTGCCTTGGGCTCATTTTGACACTTTTTGCAAGAAAAACGAGCGTGGTGGCTGTGGCTGGAAGGCTTCCTGCGACACCGCGCTCCCCACGGGGAGAGGAGCGCGCCTGCAAAAGCACAAGCCAGCGTCTTCCCCGGCTGAAGGGATCAAAAAGCCTACTGAAAGCAAAGAGGGATTGATCTGCTTGTCACAGCAGAGGGAGGGAAAAAAGCACGACCTGTCTAGAACATGCACATTTGAGCGCAGGGCATGAAGAAAGGTCCCGCCAGGCGCTGCATAAAGGTGACTTCACAGGGAAGAAGTAAAGAGAGATCACTGTCACCGCCGGGTAACCTAAGGGCCTGCCACGAGGTTGTAACATCCCGTCTTCTCCCCGAAAAGRCATCGGTATTTTCAGAACGTGCATTTTGAGACGAGGCTGGAGCCTAGGCAAGAAATGCRGCGGGTCTGGGGAAAGATGCCTCCCACGCCAGCTAAAAAAAATAAACCCACCAAAAAACCACATTACGAGACTATTCACAGATTCATGAGCCGGTCGATGTGAGGGCCAGGAAGGGCTGTACTGTGGCCATTTACTCCAATTTGCTGAATTAAGAGATTAATGAGAATTTTACAGCCGGGGAGCCCTGCACCCTGGCCCGCAGCATCTATACCAGGTACCCTGCGGGAAGCTGACATCCCCATTGAAGCCCACGCAGAATCCATCCGACCCCCTGGTAAACTGCTGCAAAGGTTAATTACACGACGAGCTAAAAACCCAAACCCCATCTCCAGCCTGAATGTCTCCAGCATCCACTTCCAACCTTTCGCCTTTTAAAAAGTGGCTACCAACCGCCGCTGAAACCGCCCGCGTCGGTATTTATACACGGATGGATCAATTCTTCGTGTCCTCCTGGATAAACTAAATAGACTGAGTTTCCTTAATGATTCCCCCGAACGCGGACTGCCGTGAGCACTTCTCCCAGGTGCACTATCTGCTGACACGGGACTAACACAGAGATTTATCCCCCAGGCAGCGCAGCTTTTACTCATTGCTTTATCCCTGGCCGAAAAGGCCCCGACCTCCCRCATCGTCGGTAACGATTGCATTCAACAGCTTCCTCGAAGGAGCCGCTGCTTAATATGCAAACCGGACAAATCAACTTTCCGTTCAAGCTCACCAGCATTTAAACGAGGGCAGGTCGCAGCCRGCACTCAGCGGGGCTCCGACTCGCCAGGTCTAAGGACGAGGGGAGGAATTACGATAAATACACCCGTCGTATTGATCATAAACCCAGCGGGTCCATCACCCCGACACACATCTGACTCCAGATTAGTGTCTCCAGCAGCCGGTCTTCTCCTAGCCTGCAGCCAACAGGTTCCCAAAGCCTGGTTTTGCTGCAAGGGAATTTATTACGAGACTTGGAGGGAAGAGCTCTCCCATCCTTCCCTCCTCGAGGCACGCAACCCCCGTGCAACCCTGGCACTCGGCATCCCAGGGGAGATGCGACCCACAGCACCGTGGGCTGCAACGGCGTGGAGGAGCCTCACCTTCGCCTGCGGAGGAGCTCGCAAGGAGGAGAGGCGAAAACCTCGCTCCCACCTCCGCACCCGCACGGCAAATTCAACTACGCTCTTCTCCTTTGGCGGAGGGTTTCGCATYGCCCCTCGCCACCTCTGTGAGCACCCCCAGATCTCCTCCCCATCCCGGTTTCCCCGCTTTTTCCCTGCAGAGTGGGTGATGGGAGCTGCGCCCTTTCACTCCCAGCTGGGAGTGAATGGAGAGGCTGGTTTGTAGCACAACCACGGGGCCAGGCACCAGCCAGGGATGGATGCAGTAACGTAACGGCGAAGGGCAAGTCCTGCCGGCAGCATCACTGCCCGAGGAAATTCGGGGATTAGGGAGAAGTCCAAAGCAGCAGCTACGACCAGGCTGCGCAGGGACTTGYGTCGTATCTCTGCTTCCAGGCGAAGAACCGAATGCCGCCATCGGCAGGCGAGCGAGGAGATGGGCACGAAACAGGGCTGGGCTCCTTATTTTCTTCCCCACCCACCCCTTCTTCTTCAAGGGCTGTAAAGTGCCTGAAAATAGAACATTTTGTGATGGCAAAGAAAGAAAAAAAAAAAAAGAACTAGGTCAATCAGCTAATAGGCGTGATTTAAGAGAAAAATCGCAGCATTCGTAATGGGGTAAAAACGGCGCTGATGTGTTGCCGAGAAAGAATATAATTAAGAGGCTTTTTAAAGAGGCGCTTCCCCACCCCGGCCGCAGAAATCACAGCTCACACTACCAGTATTGCTTCCACCTCATGGAGCAGGAATGCGCTGGCGTGCCGCAAGCTGGCYGAAGAATGCGGAGTTTCCGTGGGCCGGGAGAAGATCCCGAACGGCAGCGGTTCCCGGCATTCCTTCGTGGGTACATCACTGCTATCCAGTTATAAAGCAGAGCAACGGAAATCAGGCTGGGGTGGGGGGATAGCTGACATTTTAATTCTTTTGGCGTTTAATGAAGGGGTCTGGGAAAGCAGGTGTAGCCCAGCAGGTAAGGGAATGAAATAAAAATTTAAAAATTAATTGGATGGGCAATGGGGCATCTCTTATTCGAGGCTCTTCCCGTGGACGGCCCGGGAGGACCTACGACAAGTACTTACATAACGAACGCACCTTTCAATAGCGTTCATTCAAGAACGAGCTTCTTGGAAGAAAACTCTGCCCTAATTAGGTGCAGATGGCCCAGTTCGCACAGGCAGGGGACACGGCYGGGGAACTGCCGAGCGGAGATCTCCGGCCCCACGTTATGCAAGGGGTCAGGCCGGCAAACCCCCTGCCACCCTTCGGATCCCCAACGCCAAACCCAAACTGATGCCTGAAAGAGGAAAGGGGACTTTCCCGGATTCTCCTGGGGCTGTGCAATGACCCAGCCTAAGTCCTGTGTCCCTCAAAGTTTGCTGGAGCCAACGGGCTGTGAGCTTGGCTGGCATCCTTAGGTACCCCCACCGGTCCCGTAGCTCTGGAGAGCGGGCAGATAGCTCGGGTGAAGCCATCGCCCCGTGTCCAAGGACAGCATCAGGCTTGGGAAGCATCTCTGGTGACATCCCCACCCACTCCGCTCTGTCAGAGAGGAGCAAAGTGGATGAGTCAGACCCAGAAAGTTCATTCCCTCAACTTCTGCTCCTTGCTATAATTATCCTTTGGGGTAATTAGATAAGCAGTCCTTTCTTTAATCTTGCCATAGCTAAATTGCATGTGGTACCATCCACCTTGGGGGCTGGGGGCTGTCACCCAGAGCCGGTGCACTCCTTTCATCTTCACCCACCCCAAACRCAAAGCCATTTGGGACCAAACCTAAACGCACGTAGGCTGGAGGTGATGGGGGGAGAGGGGGTCAGAGGAAAAGCTGGGGGGGAGAACAAAACAAAAGGCAGGGAGAGCTGCTCATCTTGAGAAGCTGCTGCCTGTACAGCAGTAGGTTAAAGCCCAATTACCCCAGTTTGAGCTATTCCACCTCCCTCTAAATATCCTAGCAAGGAGCCGGCGCGTCAGGCGTGCCAAGCCCCAGCAGCAACCCGCTGGAAAATTTTGGCTGGTGCTTCCCCCTCCCTCCGCACAACCCCTYGCTCTCCCTCTCTCGCAGGCACGCACAGGGAAAGGGAGGGAGAGAAGAGAAAAAACCACAAGCAAATGTTCTGGTGCAGCATTTCCCCTCATCAGACTTTCGTACTTGAGATTCGAATCGTGTTTAGGGAATTAAAAAAAAAGCCCTTCCCCTGCGCCGGAGGCAGCTCCAGCGGGACACGCGGCTCTCGCTCAGGCAATACCCCACCGGTGCAAACATACACCCCTCCGCAAGAGCTTAAATGAATTGGAAAATAATTAAACATTACTGGCAAATTTAATTTTTTTTTTTAACGTGGAAAAAATAATCACGGTAGAYGATATATATTGGGAAACCTCCAAGACTTTGACCTTTAAATTAGAAGCTAGGACGGTCAGACAAGTATGGCTGAAGATTGCATACACATGCAAAGGAGCATCAGAGGTTTTTCCAAACCCTCCACAAACAAACCACATACCTCGTTTTAGAAAAAAAACACGAAAAAAGCCCCTGGTTTCTTCTCGATTCGCATGTTAGGGGAGGCAGATGCTCAAGTCAGCGTTACACATGACATTACTCAACCCCACACCGCACTCTGGGAGATTTTATTTCACGTGGACTCTCAGCTGAATAGGAGGAATGAGCCCTCTTCCCTACTTTTAAACAGAAAAAACAAAAGGAAAAYGAAGGGCTAGATTCCTAATTACCCTAAGGAGTCTTTACATTGCTCTGACGATGAAAAAGAGCACAGAGAAGTCTGCAGAAGAAATCCATTTATCTTCTGAGGGTCCTTCACTGAGCCAAAATGAGATGATTCAGCTTAAAAACAAAAATCCTTATATCAAAGCGACAAACAAATCCACTTTGTTGCRGAACGATGCAGGGGACTTAAACCTTATCTCTGGAAAACTGGTATCAGAGGTAACAAACCTGATGTGAACGTTTCCATCCTGCCTCCCCTATGGCAGCTGTAGCTGCACAATGTTTCCAGCGCTTTGGAAAAACAGTTTCAGGTTCTGCTGCCTCTATCTTGGCACCTAAACCAAGTTTCCATTAGTTAAAGGCTGAGGGATGATTTCACTTCAGAGCTGAAATGGGGAAACCAGCAAAATGAGTAAGATGCAGCTGAACATACGCTTGTGTCTTTCCTTAAGCCTGCGCTGAAAAATGGGTTTGTATCAGCTTTTTTGGGGGGATCGCCTTACCCGATATGCACGGGGAGATGCTTTTAAAGAGGATTTCTGAGCCGCGTGCCAGCACACGCACGACCRTCAGGGATCATCAGAGATGGTGTGGGACAGCCGGCGTGGAGAAGACACCCCGGAACGGTGCCCAGGAGGGTGGAGGGGTGCCCCGGGATGGGCAGGGGTATGGGGAGGAAGGGATCCAGCCCAGGAAAACATCCCGGGATCCAACAGGGTCTCCGCAGGCAGCAAAGGTGCAGTAACACAGCAGACGGGGAAGCTGATCTCCGACTCGCTGCCAACAAATGCCGAGGTTATTCGCGTCCAAACAAATAATTCTTCTATAAATAACACAGCCGCTCTGACTTCCTGAGCGAAACCCATCTTTTCTGGAGCTCCGAGAGGTGGAAGGAAACGGTGTCGACTCGAGGAGCTCATCGCAAGCGGCGGAACTCYGCAACACCCGCGCGAGGGGAACGGAGACCTGCTCCTCCATACGCTGTCCCCGGTGTGCACACACGTGCCGGCTTGTGCACGTATGACACACGCAAGCTGCCGTGCATAGCCCTGGGCAGCTCGGGTCCTGCAAACGCAGCACAAGGACAAGAAAACTTGTTTTTCCTTCTTTCTTGACTTTTTCCTTCTTTTTATGCAACAAGCTTTGCAGTTCCAAGCCATTAAGCGACAGTTCCTCACATACATTAAAGACGCRCCTTTTAGACACCGCTTCTCTGACCTAGCACGGCAAAGGCATCTCGGAGTCGGTAAGCATCAAGATACATCCTCAGCGAGGATCCAGAACGTGCCGCCAGCTTCCCCGAGCAGCGGGGACCCAACGGGGACCCAGGCCAGGCGTGCGATGGAGGTGGGAAAGGTGCAGGTATTCCCCATGAAACGGTTCCCTTCCCCTGCGCCCAGCACAGGCAAACCCCGCAGGCTTGCAGGCTGCGCCCATTTCGCCTTTCTTCTTCCAACAAGGCCACCCCTGGGGATGCCATAGCAGGGGACAGCTTGGCCCGAGCACGAGGGAGCTCCAGGGTCCGCTCATCTTTGCAGCATCTTGCTCAYCTTGCTGCTGGGCCGCCTGAATGAGCCACGAGCCTCCCCTCTCTCCGCGGGTACAAAAATAGCAGCGGTTCGGTGCACCTGAGCCCTGCCCCGAGGGAGCCGGTGAGGCCGATCCCAAAACCGCACGCTCCCTGACTCAGACCTATCCGTCTAGACGGAGGACATTCCTCGYCCCACCACCAGCCCGGCGGCTGGTACGAGCCGTGTCCTCACTTGTCAAGGCCAGGATCCGTGGTGAAATCCCTCGGGGCAGCCAGAAGCAACATCCCGACCTTCCCAGGAAAGTTAATGATGCCCTGAGAAGAAGTTTTGGCATCCGCATCCCCTGGACCATGGATGGTGTGCTCGGGCATCTCCTCCAGCCCCGGGAGCTCTCTGCGGAGAGGCAGCGCCTGGCGAGACACCTTGGACATCAGGGTTAGCCAAAAGCCCGTCTAGACGCCCAAGAGGACCCTTGCTAGATGGAAATCAAGCCCCCAGGGGCAAAGGATGGATCCCGTACCACAGCGCGGCTGAAGGCACCGCACAGCTCCTGGCACGCTCTCCRGGGAAAAGCAAGCCATCGCATCTCCAGACATCCAGCGCTTCAGAGAAAAACACGCAAGATCTTCGCTAAGAGGTCTGAACCATACCCTCTTCTCTCCAGCCAGGAGAAGAAAACCAGTACAGGTGATATTCCAGAGTAGAACAGCAAGATCTTTTTTTTTTTCTTCCATTTTTAAGGAAAACTGGGCATCTAGACACACAAAGACCTGAACGCTTCTCTCCCTTTGCAGCTATTCTGTAACTACAACTGCACACAGATTCCTAAACCTCTGAACATTTGAGTCCCRCTGACCTGCAACAGGTTGCAGACATGAAGTTATTTAAAGCACTTTTAAAACATTAATTGGCATTTGCCTTACAGAGGGGAAAAAAAAAGGGAAGACACAGACATAGGACACCCAGGGATCCAGACGATCCAATTTCAGGCACCTAATTAAAATTAAATTTCAATTAATTTCCAATTACTTTATTTTAAACTTATTTTGTATTTATACTTTCTTGTTAGTTGCCTAAAAATGAATATGTCCCTTTGGTTGCTTTTCAATTAAATATCATCTCGACACTAAAATTAGTGCTTTTATTTGCTAACTCGGAGGTTATTCAAAATCCCTACACATTTAATTCAAGGACTTAGAGAACTTGACAGACATTCCCCACCTCCTTTTTTCACTACGGTAGGAATGATGAATCATTATATTTACTACACGCTCATTTTTCTCAGCGATGTGTTAAACTTCGCTCAAGTGGAAACCGAAGAGCAGAATGACAAGGTAGCCTTAGCACTGCGAAATACATATGGCRAAAGCAAGGGGATCGAAGCTTATTTCGCTCGTATTTCAGACTACCTGCTTTTTTATTTTTTCTTATTTTTTATTCTTATTTTTTAAATTTTTTTTCTGCTCGGTCTCAAGAGTTTAGAAGTAAGAGATCTCACCTTAACTTGGGGGTTGAAGAGGAAAACATCCTCAGCCTTGTCTCACCCCCCAGTGACCGTCTTTGCTTTGAAGGGACCAGCCACTGAACAGAACTGGGCAATTCAACAGAAAGGAAGAAAATTTAGCACTGCAGTAATCTCTTTACCGGTACTTTGCTATGGACTCCTCACCCCCAAGAGTTTGACTTTTTTTAACACCCTGGCAGCAAACAAGCAGTGCTTGAATATTTAATATGAAGTATAGCAACTCATCATGGTATGTTTTTATCTTAATGCAGACTGTCATCATTTGAAGCTTAATTTTCACTCTTTTCTTACAAAAAATRTGCTTTAAACAAACAGGGCTTTCTTAATTTTTATTTATCTGCCCTGTTGTGTATTTACATCCTGCACTTTGCCTGAATTCCCCAGCATTATACAAAGGCAGGGAGCTGCTGTGGAGAAGCCGGAYGGCTGATGCTGTGATAAATACCTGTAGGCTCTCTGCCATCACTAATGAGCGACAAGATGTATAAAACTAGAAAAAAGAAAAAGCTTCCCAAAAGTTGAAGTTACGGTGCTCATCACTGGAAGGATTCCCGCTCRTTTTTGGAAGCACGCACGCCAGAAAAAAGAAGAATCCAACAAAACCTGTGGGCGTCTGAAGCCACCTCATCTCTGAAAGACTGAAGATCTGTTTTTCAATTGGCAAAAACATCCTTCTGCAGAAAGACAAATTGCAGACAGACGCAATTCAGTGTTGCTCAGGAGTAAACCTGCACTGCGGATGCACTGTTGCTCGCAGGGAAACTAAAACAAAAGATGTGACAGCAGAGAGGGAGCAACTCTGCACCAGAAGCRCCACAAAAATCTCTGCACCAGATTCCTTGCAGATCTGGAATAATTTTTTTTTTTTTCACATCATGTATTTCTTCTTTGCCTCTTTCTTCCCCCCCCCAAAAAAACTACAGACCTCTGGTTTAAATCAGAGCCGCTTCTATTATGAACAGGGACTTCTTGGTCACTTCTTGAAGGTCTCTCCTCCCCTAGGATCTGACGTTCATCACCGCACTCACTGCTTGAACGTCAGCACTCCGGCGTCATGGTGATAGATGCAGTCATAGAAAAAATTGAATATCCATTAAACAACGCAGTAAAGTGATTCTTCCGTGCCAGTCCATTTTATGTTCTTCCCAGGCCAAGCTCTGTGCTGCTGCACCAGGTTGGAGCCCCAGGCGACGTGACCGGCTCCGGATGGAGCCGAGCCAGGTTTGCAGGGAGCAGCGGGAGCCGTGGCCGTGCCAGATCATCAGCAACTTACCCGGGAGCACGCAGGAGGACTTGTGGCTGACGGCAGAAAATAAAACGTCCACGCCGAGCCCAAGACAGGCACACCGGGAGCACCGACCTCGGCGAGCGGTGCYGCAGACGGGGAGCGGGTGTCACCGCAGTCGATGCCCGGACGCCCTCGATGCCACGCAAGGGTGTCGTGCCTTTTGGCACTTTTCGGACTGCAGATGTACCAGGCTGAAGGGGAGCACCACAGCCCCAGGGATGAGCCAGGATCCTCGACAAGCAGGGMACAGCCTTGCGCCAGCCCCGAGTGGTGCTCAGGGGGCTGGGGAGAGGGAAGAGGCAAGCTGCCAGCTCCCCAAGGCCCCCCGTGCTCGCTCCCCAGGGGGGACAGCCCGCTGCGAGGACAGCGACACCCACGCAGGGGGATCTGGTTTGGCAGCAGAYGGGGGACCCCGCTGCAGCCCTTCACACCGCCTCCCCCAGACCCACTGCAAGCCCCTCTGCAAAGCCGCAGCGGGGACGAGTGCTACCAGCTAATGAGGTCTCATTTAAAAAAAAAAAWAAAWWAARGRRSMAA
>JASVER010000057.1:4558354-4586516 GCA_030449065.1 Oceanodroma leucorhoa | reverse complement strand
TYMWTYYKKTTKGGGKTTTTTTKKTTKGTTTTTTTTATTTTATTTTTTATCTTCTCAGTGTTCACAGTTGAGTGACACTATCAGGTCGAAAAAACACACTTTCRAATTCAGTACATGAAGCTGAGAGATTCCTGGCACCAGCACATGCCACAGAGGACTGGAGTTGTCCGCGCAGTGCAGCAAGTTCACCCTTTTCCTACTTCTTGCTCCTAAAGGCTTTTCAATGCCCAAGACACCTTGGGCATCGCACGACAGCCTGCAGCGGCCAAAACCAAGCTCCTGGTCCCCCTCCGTTAGGGAATCACCAGCTCCCCCCATCAGCACAGAGCCACAGCGACCGCTCCGATGTAAATGGGCATAAAAGGGAAGAAAAACCAGCCACCCTGTCCAGCAAAAATGGGTTTAAAAAACCAATGGAATAGTCAAGAAGTTACTACTACCTTCAAATCATTAAGGCACAGCCTGAGAAGTAATGTCAGCAAAACTGCAAAGCAAATGCAGTTTTTTGTTTTTAAACTGTGCAAGCAGTAGCTCTTAAAAATTCATCTTTTCCCCAGTTTTGTTTCCATTTTGACATCTGTCAGTTTGAATCATTTCTCTGGTCCAGGAAAGTGCTTTATGATCCTCCATCCCCAAAAATGACAGCTTCACTCGTAATGCCTTTAGAAAGCAAGAAAAATCTTTATGTTCTCTTATTCCATCCTCAAAGAGGAGGTTTGATTCCTGATGGTCTGGCATATTTCTGTCTTTTACCATACTTCAAGGCTATTTTCTCCCTGCCAAAATATGCAAGGAAGAGCAATACAAGCCCTGCAGCTTCGGGGGAAGGGCTAACCCTGCAGCTCTTATTATCTTTGGATGGGAAGAAGGAGAGAGGCAGAGACACTGTTAATGCCTCAGATATTTCTCGATCCTACTGCTGTCCTACCAAGAACTCTGAAACATAAAATGCCATTAGAAACATCACATGAGGCATTTAAAAAAACTACTGCAAGAGTCTAATTGGGTTTATTATCAGCATCTAGAGTCTTTTGGACGTAGCCTGCTTAAAGATTATGCTGGTTATACAGCTCACGTGTTGCTTTCTACAAATTCAAACCAGCACCAAATCTTTGCCTGGAGGGTCACGTCCTCCTAAACACGTCTCTGGTGTTGAACATTTTATGGACTTGAATGTTTCCTTGCCTTTGGGATGTGACACGATATCCAGCTGCACATCAAGCCAGGGGAAGAGCGAGCCCGGGCGAGACTCGGGGTCTGCACTGCTCCCCTGCGGTTCACAATTTGGTCCCCAATTTCATGACCGAGCAGATAAAAGTTTGGCGTTAACTAGTTCACAGCTGCGTGATGCTTTGAAGATACAAAGCGCAGAGTCTGTGCACATCGTTGTTTTGTGGGATTAGCCCCATCTCCTCCCTGCTGCAGCCCTGATCAGCAAACGCTGAGGTCGCCAAGTGCAGTCTGAATCATCCCCAAACCGCTATGGTCGTGACGATCCATCATCCCTAAATCTATGGTCCGACACCATGGATGTTCTTCTCTGAGGATACATTTAAAATGGGGGTTTATATTAATTGCTATGCTGAAAAGTCAGACAGAGGGCGAGCAAAGCTTCAAAAACTCATTTACTTCCCCCAGAACAAGAAACAAAGTCCTTAAGTCTGTTTTCCATTAGAAAAGAAGTAGCCTGAACAGCTTCCTATTGTTCTTCTGCTTATGGGGTCCGTTTCCCAAACTTACATCTCAGCCCAGTCGGTCTGGATGGAACCTAAGGAAGTCCCCAGAAATGCCGGGTTTTTGGAAAATGAGAATTTATACTGGGAAAGCATCACTTTATAGGCCTTGCTACTGGGAGGATTTCCCACACATCTGCTAGTCAGTCATCGGTAGGGCTGGCCACACGTCCCGTCGGGATGTCCCCAGCCCAAATCCCCTATCAGGCTGAGGACACCGCGCAGGTTGCAGGCTAAGGGACACAGCTAACCGTACGGGTACGGCAGGAGTTCGACGATGCACACACAGGCTACCTTTAACCTCCCCAATTTCAGCACCGAGGGTCCCGGCAGCATGGGTTACAGAGCAGGTAAATGACCCCGGCTCGGTGCTTCTCCCATACCCGGGGCATCCCCAGCCGTCAGCCCCGTACGCTACGGCCAAAGGAAAACTCTCAGGTTTTCATCCACAGCTCCATAAAACAACGGGCATCTGTTCACCGACTCCAACGGGACACGAATCCAGACTTTACAGAGCTTATCCAACGCAATTCTTTCCAACGTACGAAAACCGAGGCTTGCCTGGCTGAAGGACAGGCCGTGCTACTGCTGTGCACGTCGGTTGTCCGGCAAAAACCACCCTGAGAAGCAGGGCAGACTGCAAAAACACTGGGTTTTTTTTTTTTTTCCCTTTTGAGGCAGGCAGCAGCATCTCAGTGAGACAGTCCCACAAGAGGAGTCTGGCTTGGCTCCGGAGACGAAGCGCGAGTCCAGGAGGAACAGGACTTGCCGTGCCAGTGGTACGGGAAATCTCTCCTACCCCTTCACAGATGTTCCTCCAAACACTTCTGCTAATTGAATCGACGCCTCCTTGTTCAGATGAACATATGGCTGCGTTTGTACCAGCACTGCTTTTACTTGAATAGTTCCTACAAGGTGCTTTAAGGACAAGCTGGACCACTAAACTATTTTTTATGAAAAAAATAATAGGCTTTAGGTTTGTTTTTTTTTCCCCTGCAGAGCCTGACCACCACTGCAGGGTCCGGGTGCGAGCCCTGGAGCCGTGGTCCAGGTGCCCGACCCGAGGACACAAGCCATCCCCTGCTTCCACGGGCATCCAGCTGGAAAAGATCCAGAGAGCTCTAATTAACCAAACCGCTCGTTTACCTTTACAGAGGCACTTTTCCCGCGGGCTCCACCGGAGATGAGGGAGGGATGCTGTGCCCCGCGGGGGCAGATGGACGCGGAGTGCTCAGCTCACACAGGTCCTAGTGTAAACCAGCCTCTCCCCTTTGCCAGTTTTATGGCCGGGAGGATGAACGGGAGAGTTGGGAAAAGGTGGTGGGGAACACGAAAGCTCACCGAGACGAGAGCAGCTCCACCAAACCCTCTGCCACACCGGGAAGGGCTTTGCCAGGGGATGCACCAGGACCATCTCCTCCCGACGGATCGCTCCTCAGGGGCAGCCAGGTCTCATTATACATAATCCCGGCTCCTCTCAAAATAAGGTTTTACCGTACAGAAAAATAAAAAACGCTAGCAGGATTAAACCAGAAAAAGGACCCTCCAGGTGAGAGGGGCCATAGGGAGCRGGGAGCCCATATAAGACTCTCCTCCAGAGGGGCACGAGCCGGCTGCGGAGCCACAAACGTTTTAAGGTGGCAGGAGCTGACGCCGATGCCGAAAAGCAGCCCCGTGCTGCTCCTCCTTCCAGCAGCGARGTTTGCTCGGCCGCGTCCCGCAGCCGGAGGGGCTGGAAACGTGTTGGGCAAAGCCAGAAGGGGTGCAAAGGGGGCAGAAATGCCACCTTCTGTGGCAACACAATTAGCTTGCGGGGTTTCGCTAAGTTTTGGGAGAGAACATGGATAACGRGGCACACGTGGGACAGAGGGAAGGGGGGCTATGGTTAAAGATAAAAAAAATAAAAAAAGAAAAAAAAAGGCAAAAGGCAGGAGAGCGGGACCAAAGAAGAAACCACATTAGGAGTGATGCAGAGCTGGCTTTCAGTGCTCTGGACCTTGCGTTTTCTGGCCTTATTTATGAAACACAAATAATCCAGCCTTCTCCGTAAGCAGCCAGATCCGGTGGAATTACATGTCTGAATACCCTCGGTAAACAGACRGAAAGCTGTGGAAACATAGCTTAAGGCAACATGCATTAACAAGGGGGCCTTTATCGCTCAACCTGGCTCTTCCTGGCAGAAGAAAACCCGCTGGCCCCGGCTGGAGTCTGTGCAACTGGTGCGTTCGATGGGCTGCAAGCCGCCCGGCTGCTCCGAGCGGGGATACCCCCGGCTGCGTTTATTTATTTATTTGCCCCTCGTGATGCGGATGGGACCCACTGGAAACAGGCAGCCCAGGGGCAGGGAGGAGGGATGCTGCTACCCACCACCGTCCCTTCCCGGGGTGGGAGAAGGGATGGCAAGAGCCAAACACATAGGAACCACCTTCCCCCCCCCCTCCAGTGCTGAGCATCTGCTTTTATCTCCTGATAAGAGCCCTACGCGCCGCCAACACGTCCCATCAGCGAGGTGAGGCACCGGAGAGAGGATTTGCTGCCAGAGGAGCACATCGTCTGCTGGAGAGAGCGACGGGCAAGAGYTGACCCCATTTTGCGGAGTTGATGGAAAATGCCGAAATAAAATCCAGCTCACCCAAAAACCAGGAGCTCAGCTACGGGAATGACGGAGCACAATTGTCTGGCTAGACCGGAGGATCAGCATGCTCCCTTCTGGCAGGAAGATCTAAGGATCTGAAAGTATTTTCCAGACCAAAAACACAGTTATTTATTCTCAACAATCTTCTGTTAAGGAGAGCCCTGTTCCTACACGGGTAAACTCCCATCTCTGCCGAGAAGCTGCACCAAGCCTTATGCAAGGAAACCTCAGTGCAAGGGCAGCAGAGGGGTCTGCGGAGCAATTTCACCTCTACCCACCACCTGCATGGCGATGAGGCAAAGCAATGCTTCTTGCATGCTGGATGAATGGGGGGTGCTCACATTTTTTGGCCAAGATGCACAYGGTCACGTCCAGCACACCCCAAAGCGGAGACCCCCATCCCCACCTCTCCCCCCTTCACCCGCATGAAGGATTGCAAAGCTATTGCAGCCTCCTGCTTCTGCAGCGTGCTCAAAATAAATTATTATACCCGGTTCAAATAAATTATTATACTCAGCTCAGACACCTCAGCTGTTATTTGTTTCTAGCGAGAAGTGTTCCAGGCTATTCTTGACCAAAAAAAAAATAACCCAGGAAATTCAGGTGGAGCCTTATTTATTTTTTCCTACCCAAAGAAACTTTCCTTTTATTCAAACCTCACTGCCTGATGACAGGAGGGGAGTCAGGCCTCCTRACGAAGAGCTGCAATCTTCTGTGACCGTCAGATTGGGAAAAATAAAGAGTCTTGCAAGTGCATCTCCTGAGCAGAGACCTGTAACGCAAGATGAGGACGCAGGTACAGAAAGAAGGGAAAGACAAGGCTTCGCTTYGGAAGCTGGAGGTCGCAGAGAGCACCGCTGGGCTGATTATTCTTCCTATATTTACTCTTTCAAGGGTACAGGCGATTTTTAAAGCCACACTGAAAGATATCAGCACACTTCTACGTGTACGTTAACAGGCGCCATCCCAGTGCTACACAGCACCGTGCCCACACCCACACTTTGTGCTTACTGCAGYGTTTTCTATCCGAAGACCTCAGCGTGAATTAATTTAGCTTCCCAGCACCCTTGCCAGCTAGATTATCTTCCTCTTACACAGAGCAGAGAGGACCAAGAAACAACAGGGGCTAAAGATGAAGCCATCCCACCGGGATTGCCTTTAGCACAGACCTTCATGTATTTTTAATTTTTTTTCCCCCCAAATCTGCAGAAAAGTGTGTTTCCAATAAAGAGCACAGGAAAGGTCAAGTGGACTGATGGATGCTGATACTCTGACTTCAACCCATGCCGGCAGAGGCAGGAGCTGCGTGCTTGTGYGTTCTGCAAGCCCACGCCAACGTGACTTTTTCAAGCCAAAAAGAGCAGGTTTTATAGCCGAAACGTGATTCCAGGACAATGTTGTACACTGGGGACACAGGGATCTGGGACCCCACAGGAGCCGCTCTCACCGCTGCTTCTCTTCCCCCGACATCAAAAGTTCCCCCCAAAAACCCTAATTCCTGATGACTTGACTTGGAAGCGGGCGCAGGGATGTCGCAGGTGAGGTGGCAATACAGAATTGGGCTGGGGAGGGCGGCGGACCCGGTGGGAGGATGAGGAGGAGGAGGAAGAGCAGCAGCAGCTCCGGTCACCGTGGACACCCCGTCCCGCTCCTGCCCCACGGCGCGGCCGCTCGCAGCCTGCGTGAGCCAGCTCCTAAATTTAAAACAGCCAGAGAGCAGCTT
Source organism: Oceanodroma leucorhoa (assembly GCA_030449065.1). NCBI lineage: Eukaryota > Metazoa > Chordata > Aves > Procellariiformes > Oceanodroma > Oceanodroma leucorhoa. Next base: position 4,580,425 of record JASVER010000057.1, on the reverse strand, counting down.
TGAAACAACAGCCAAGCCTCGGGGTTACGTGCGTGCCAGGGGAGGGAGGGAGGGAATACACCCCCACGCTTCCCTTTGGCTTATCTCGCCGTCTTGGATGGGGGGAGCAGCTCTGGCACCCACCAGACAGTGCCTTCATCCAAACCTTTCCCATCTCCCCGCCGCAAGCAGCGCAGCAGCAGATTTAAGAGGGCTGGATTAGGGGCATCACCCTCACAGTCATCCCGCGGCATGTGGGAGGCAACGAGGGATCCATCCTGGAGCCAAAGGGTCCCCTTGCTCCCACCCGGCAGCAAGCCCGGGTGGGCAGGCACCTCCTCATCCTAAYACACGTGAATCCCCATCCGTCCCCCTCCCAGAGTCGATCATAGAACCATTTAGGTTGGAAAAGACCTTTAAAATAATTGAGTCCAACCGTAAACCTAACACTGTCGAGTCCACTACCAAACCACGTCCCTAAGTGGCACATCTACGTGTCTTTTAAATACCTCCAGGGATGGAAGCTGGCATCCGACCATCCCCACCCAGCTGATGCTCTCCTGGAGGGTCTCCAGAGGACACCGGGGGAGAGCCGGCGGGGACCCCCCTCACTGAGCAAGGGGAGGGGGGATGGCACAAAGCGGGGTTTGCGTGGGGATCCCTCGACTGCATGCCCCCTCCGCACCCCACTGCCTCGGCGTGCCTTCATCCCGCTCCTCTCGGGATGCCGACGGGGAGCCTTCCCCGGGAATCAGCTCTTGGGCTTGCRCACGGACCAACGTGCGCTAGAAAAAAAGCAGTGTACAAAACGAGTGGTGCATGTAAACCCCCTGGAAAAAGGAAAAATGAAGCAAAGCTTGCGTGTTTTGAGCAAGGTTCAAATATGCCGTAGCACACTATCACCATCCTCAGTGACTCCGAGAGCCCCTGCAGCTTCTGCGTGGGTCAGAAGGCCCACTATTCCTCTGAACTACCCAAGAAATCCCCTACAGCTATTATTTCAGACAGAAAATGCTTCCTCTATCATGGCAATAATAAAAACCGAGATATTTGTGTGGCTTCTGCTTTGACGGGATAACAGCTAAAGCTGAGAAACACGCGGCCACAGCAAATCCCGTGCGAGCTCTTCCCACGCGAGGGACAATATATTTTCTTTATCCTAAGTAGGATKTCCCTTTCTTTTTTCTCCTCTTCACCACACATCACCAGCCAAAGGGACATCTGAAGGGAAGGACGAACGGTAACTGGGAAAAAGCTGGTTTTTCAAAAACAATTTCAATATGGCACTGCCCCATCCACCTTCTATTTGATATATAACAGGAAGCTGAAATCCTTTGGACAGAGGGAGCAGTACTGCAGCAGCCCCAGCTCCACACCCAACCGTCCATCCCACAATCCTGAAGGTTTTTTCCTGCAATCACAAACCCTTTTTGCTCAGGAGTGGGGATGCACGGCCCCCTTTCCCCTAAACACATCCCTCATGCAATTTTAGTGTTCTGACCCTGCCAAAAGCACCTAACGCCAGAGAGAAGGAGCAGCATCCCTGCTCCCTCCCCAGCAGCGACGGGCTCTCCTCGGGATGCAGGACATGACGAGCCACTTGCCCTCCAGTCCCCGCGTAGGCTGACAGGGAGGGAAGGAAAACCCATATTCACAAAATCTCCATCTAAAACAGAAAGATGTAGGGCAGAAGAAGGACGCTTGTGCCCAGTCTCGGTGCACGAGGACCACCGCACACGCCAAGGAGATGATTTAGGACCCCCACGCGGGCAGCACCGRCAAGCCGGCCGGCCTCAGGAGAGCCCGGCGAGAAGCAGCGGGGATGAGAAAGGAGGGAAAACCACTGCACACATTCCCCAGTTTTACAAGCTTTTCCCAACTGTTAACAAAAACAAATCCCCGGCACTGAAAAACCCTTCGCAAATTTAGCAGAACATGTCAACAACTTGTGCGTTACAGCCCAGGCACACGTGCTCTCCTCACTGAAAGGAGATGCATTTTTAGAAACCTTCTTTTGCAAAAACTGTTGGTGTTGGTGGGCCTTTTGTTTTCTTTTCTAGCGCTAAGTACTCACAAGCATCCTGGAAACTTAAAAAAAGGTGGCCATTTTTAGACTTCTGTGCGCAGAGAGGACTTAGAGTGTGTCACCATGTGTCTGAGCTAGATGTTAAATTCTCCGAAAACCATATGCTGAAGATTGCTATAACAAAAGAGACTGCAATGATAAAGGGAAGCCTTATATTAAAGTACTGGTTAGTCGTGCAAGATTAGAAATTAGCTCACTATCCAATTCTTATATAAAGGCTTTAAAAGGACAGGCTTTCTCCTTAACATGAAAGCAATGAACTGATAGCTATTCATTATTGAATTACTCATTCAGATTTAAAAGCAGCAGAAGTACAAAGCTTGTCATCTTCTGCGTCGTCGAGAAGAACTACAGGGGATGGCACGGCCAAGGGCTAGAGCATCACATCCAGGACTGCAAATATATCCCACGGGTTTCGTGCTTAAACCCTGCTCCTGTGGGGACCCGAGCTGCCCTGTCTTATTCCAGGTCAAAGATTTACCGGCYGATCAACATGGCATATCCCCAGGGCATTAGAAGTTTAGTTGCAGGAAAGATGGGCTGGTCGTTAGAATAAAGTAGAAGACAGAACAGAAGGTGGATGTTTGCATGCAGGATGAGACTCCAGCTCGGATAAGAGGCCGCTTGTGATCCAACCCTCTCGGAAGACAGGATGAAATATAAAAATCCTGAAGGAGCAGGCACGCAATACGAAACACATCTAAATGTTTAACACCTGCGTGCATGCAAGATGTACCTGCACACGAGCAGAACCCCAAAGGGTGCCACCAAACCCAGCAGACAGCCCCAAACCACCAAGGGTCTCTGCAAGGCACCTCCACGGCCAGCGGCACGCTGTTTCTGTGCCTCCCCACACCAACACGCCAAGAAACAGAGTCACGCGTTAAACTGCACGCATCAAAACCAGTGCCATCATCGGACACGAAGGAGGTGGACGGGCACCTCCGTGCCCAAGACCGGCGTGGCCAGGCGAGCCGTCCCCTGAAATAGCTCCTTCCCAGCCGCCTCCTCCCAAACCCGGCTTCGGTTTCAGCTGCAGTTGTTCCCTCCTGAATCGCTCCTCGTTAAATAGTCTCCCTTCCTCTTTCCTGGGGGAGGATTCTCCCCGCGGGATGACAGCAGGCTGTACGACCAGGAGAAAGCTAAAAGAGACTTTCACTAAGATTAACATCCCACTAGCAGCTGTATTACAGTGAAATGCAACCACCTGGAGGATTAATACAGACGGATTAACATAGAGACTGAAATTTGTAAATAGACTGAGTATTTAATTTCCACAGTGTATTCCCCCCGAAAGGAGGAAGGTGGGAGCACCCACAAAACAAGGAATACACCTCCCAGGCAGAACAGCCGTGCACACCATATAGCATTCCCCCTTCATCTGCAGCACCAACATGAGCTCCGATCAGCGAGGATATAGAGATAGGAAGGAGCTAACGATATTCTTGACAATTACCACCCAACGCATAAAACTACAGCTAATAAAGCAAAGCAAATAAATCCGAGATGCATTTTTGGGGCAGAAAGCACTCGAAGCGACAGGAGGGCAGGTGCTTCGATACCCTAAATGGGCGACGTTGCACGTCTCCAAAGTCTTTCCAATGGTTTCTAGAGAGGTGGCTGTGGCAGTCTGGCTGCCAACAGGCAGTCTGCAAGCCCTGCAGATTAAGCACTAAGCAACGTTGCAAAAACAGCTGTAAACACTCGTGCCATCTGAACCTGGTAAGCGGGAAGGAAAACCGACCTGGATATCGGGGTTACCCTTGGCAAGACCAACCCTCCATTCCCATCCACCAGAAGTAACAGTCGCGGCTACTTGCTGYGGACGGGGAGTTATTTATTAAGCAGAGCTATGAGAATCAAACAGTTTGTGCTCAAGTTGCAGTTTACCACCGAAAAAATCCATCTTAGGAAAACCAGAACACTTGTTGCAGAATCAGATATAGTTATCTTCAAAAGTTGCGCCGCTATCTGGTTTCAACATACAGTTCCTCCATACGGTAYGCTGTGGCGGGACGTGATAAATCATAAAGCCATCCTTAGCAACGTGAAGGCATCGCATCTATAAAATAGCCATCTTGTGTAAGAAAGCAAACACACAGCAGGAAAAGCAGTTGGTGATATGAAAAAAAAAAAAAAAGGGGGAAAAAAAACCCACTTCCCTGACAGGATTTATTTTTAAATGATGGTTGCTCAAGCCTGCTCAGGGAATTGGTATGGCAGGAGTAGCTCCTGTGCAAGAGGATGAATGGTGACTCAGCAGGTAAAAGCTGTCAAAAACGTGTCCAAAATTGGAAGGATAAAAAAAAATCAGAAGGGAAAACTATAAATACCTCAAGCAGTTTTGCTTTGTGCACTGGTTGGATGCCTGTCGCTGCAGAAGATGCTCTGCAAAGCAAGCGAGGGAACCCCATCCCCACCCGAGCACCCGCAGGGAGGTTCCTCCTCCAAAAGCAGGAGCCACCGGTGTCGGCAGGACCCCCGGCACCCTCGTGCCGTTAGGAACCGCTTTGGGCCCCGTGTCTGTCCCAAACGCAAGGTGCGAGGGGATCCCATCACCGCCGGATCTCAGCTACGTGGCTAAGGAGACCCCGCACCCCCAAGGCGCATCCCTCACCAGCCTTCACCCCGCTTCGCACGCTGCTCTGCAGGAGAGCGAGACTTTTTAATGCACATTCAGAAAAAATACCTCTTTTTGCACTGACTTTTTTTTTTTTTTAAAATAAAACTCAAAAAGCCCAGTCAACATGAAAGGCTGGATAAACACTCCTCCTTTCCCCAGCAGAAATTACAAAAATGCCTTTGAATTTGTTTTGGCAGGAAACAATATTTTTTATGAAAGAGCTTCATTGAAAAGTCACAATTTGGAATGTACTCATCTATTCTACGTTTTTTTTTTAAAGTTTTAATTACCACCTTAACAGTATTTTGACGCAGTTTACGGTTTGTTAGATTGTATTATGTGTYAAAAATGCCAAACGCACCTTTTGGAAGCACCTTATTATTGTATTAATGCTAACTGTGGGGTTTGCGCTGCTGAGTCTTGTTTCAGCAATTGAAAAATAATAAATTAATTCCATTTGGAGAAAATGCTGCCATTTATAACACAGCAATTAAGAACAGATTTAATTTTAGATATTGCTGCATTCTTCAGCTTATTGAATTATTCAGTACTGACACTATCAGTATATGCCCAGTTCTTAAAACCAGACCCAGGCCACTTTCTCACCCCTTAAATTAGTGACAACAGAGATGAAAAAAGTTAACGCTGCTTTCCTCTCTCCCGGGAGCTGCAACATATGGTCTTTGCTGCAAAAAGAGAGCGCAAGCATGGAGCACGCACTGGGATTTCTACCACAGCAGGCCTCATTATACCAGCCAGGGGCACATAAGGAGTTAACAAAAAAAAAAAAAAACCACCAAAACCAAAACACCACCCTCAAGGGAGCGAGGCAGAGCTGACTGTATTTGCAAACCAGGGTGTGCAGACATTTTAAGGGAGATAAAAGCAGACCGGAGCACAGCTGGAGAGATGCCCACAGCCCCATCTCCCTCCCCGAGGCCAGGCGGTCATGCGGCCGGTCAGAGATGGAGAAAGGAAAATGCTTTTTATTTGGCGGTCGCTCTGCCAGCGGGAAGGTGATGCCCAGGGAGGTCTGGTGCTGCTGGCAGGGCTCCAGCTGGCCCCGAGGGGGACGGGAGGTTGCTGTCTGCATCCCGTGCAGGGAAGAGTCAGAGCGGTCCAGGGACCAGCACCTGCATCCCGGCGGCGATGGGGCAGCCCTGGGGCTCCCCAACAGCCCCCGCCGGGGGAAGGCTGGTGGAAAATGGGACGTGTCCTCACCGTGTCCCCTTGGGCACCCTCACTGTGATCACCAGCAACCTCCGCATTGTGAAAATAGTCTCTCTGGACAAGGAAAGGGAAGGCAAATAGAAGCAAGGATGCAGGAGCTCCCCTTTCCCCATCTGTGCTCACGGTGTCATCGGGCTCCCGGCCACCTCCGGCAGCAGGAGACCGCRATGTATGGAAGAAAGGGACACGTGMGGGTTATGGCAGCAGTCCAGCCTTTGAAAGCAAAATTAACACATGCAGTAAGGGACAAGTTGTGACAACGGTTCTCTAATGATGGCAGTGGAGGACCCTGAGCATCACCTGAAGCACTACGGTGACAGTTATTTGCTGTTAACACCAGCCCTCAGAGCAGCGTTGYGGCTGGGACAGACAGGCTGTGGGACCCCCAAACATGACATGGCTAAGCCAAGATATGCTTTGGCCACACACTGTAGGGCTTGCCACGGGAAAAGCGGGAGGAGGCTTTGGGCTCCTTGTTACACGGGAGGCCAGAATGGGTAGCACACCAAGAGCTATGTGAAAATAGCCAGGGTTTTTTTGACATCAGGATGACGAAGCTAATATTTACAACAAGAAGTCTGAATSGTGCAACAAAAAGATTTTGCAGAATAGCAAAGTGATCGCCCCCAAAAGCCCAGCACCCAGCTGGGAGGGAGCGGCAGAGCTCACGCAGCAGCACCAGACTGACCCCCAGACCCCGGGGAAAAAAGCTCTCGGCATCCTTGGGACCCTGCCACGGATAAACCTGGACAAACCAAGGGATGAGGACCCGAAAGACAGTGCCCTTGGAGGGGTTTGCCAGCCCCTGATGAAGGAGGCAAGGGCACCTTCGCCACACCTTGATGTCCTGCCACAAGTCCTCTCAGGCCAGAAGCACACGTGAAAGCAAGCAAAATTAAATTAAACCTTGGCTTTTATAGGGTTCCCCCTCCTCCTCGTACCAAAAAGGAAAAAACCTCTCCAAGCACGTATTTTTTTTTACCAAGATTCCAGCAGTCTCGTTTCCTGCTACGTCCCTCTTGAAGGCAGGAGTATTGTTGCACTAATTGTAAGTCTATTGAGAAACAGGCTACCCTCTGCTTTCAAACTGGAATTAGTTACGCTCGGTCTGACCTTGCGTTATTTTGAAGCACTGCAACATTAAAAGAAAAGTAGAGCGACTTGTTAAATTCTTTAAAAGGTAAAGCAATCCTATTGCTCCAGGTTCGCATACACCAAAAAAAAAAAAAAAAAATCCCAAACCAAAATCAAGCTCTTAAATCATGACTACTGCTTTAATGTGGTAGGATTTAGTCATATTTTAAATTCATTCATTTCTCATTTACTTGAACAATCGCACTAGCTTTAATGAGCTCTCCCTATGAAAACTGCAACTACAAAGGATCAGATTTGCTTATGTTACAGAGCTCCTCACACCTAGAAAGGAAATCCTAAAACATCGCACGTTTCTTAACAGCCAGATTACTAGTTTTTAATCCTCTCTGCCAGATGCATTTTTAATCTCTTTGTGTATAATAAAGCAAATTAGCRTAATTGTATGGGTAGAGGGAACCAAAATACGCACATCAGATTAAAAAAAAAAACCCGACACCCTGGGTTATGTTTTGCAGAGCTGGCAACTGATGGAGCTGGGGGCCGAACCGAGCTCCGCAGGCACTGGCAAGGGAAGAAGCTGCTGCGTGGTGAGCGAGGAGCTCCACCACCCCTTGGCCACAGCTCACGGGCTCCCGTTTCTCCGCCGGGTCCCCTGCGAGGGACCGCGCCGGGTCAGGGCTGGGCAGCGCATCCTTGCGCTGGCGGCAGAGCACCAACGGGTCAGAGCTCAGGCTACCCTGCAACTGCTGGTCCACGGCGAGYGCGTACGGTCCCTCGGTGCACGGGAACTACTCGCCCCTCCAGATTTACACCCGTCTGGCTCTCTCAAAGCCACCTCCTAACTCATTACGTGAGTTCTTTGCTATCCACCATCAGCAGATTTTATTGCCCTGGTAAATCGGATGCTGCCACCCTCATACTGCAAGCTGAAGCATGAAATTCACGCTCCAACCTCCCCTACCCACCAACCCAAAGAGCAAAATTCATCACGAGACACCGACCGCCTCAGGAAAGCCCCCAGGTAAGGTGGGCACCTTCTTAACGCCGCTGTGAGCACGTCCCTGGAGTGAAAGTCCCGGGCTTCCCCCAGCAGCGATGGCAGCACGGGAAGCAAAGCCGCARCCGGCGGGTACGGCCGCAGCCCCCCATCCAGGGCTCGACATCCGCACGTCATCCTCATTCCCACCAAGCCTGGGCCGCCCAAGAGCGGTGTGCCCAGGGGAGGAAGGTGCATGTGCCAAGCTTTTGCAGCCGGGCAGGTCTGCAGCGAGGAGCTCTGCCGCCCCAGAGCCACCAGCTTTCGCCGGCAGCATCTGTTTGTTAATTCAAGAACACCCTGAGGTGCCTTCATAGAAAAAGAGAGTCGGTATCGCAAAGTGTTCTCTCCAGATCAAGGAGACTGCTGCCAGATTTAGTGGCCCTAGCAGGGTTAGGGAGGTTGTTCCCATTTTCCACGAGGGCCGGGGGGCAGGATAAATTGAGAATAATTACACCCAAAACCCCAAGAAGTTATTTTTTTCATCTGTTTCACTGGTGAGCAGGACTCAGCTGCTGRAATTAAACCCAGCTAAAAGCACCACTGACTTCAGCAGGGTGGTTCACCCAACAGCAGCCTACATCCCTCTTCGTTCCCAACCTCAAGGTGGGACTTGCTCACGCTGCAATTCGGCACGGCCACAGGGGTCCAAGCCCGGCCGGTGCGGGGGGTGACCGAAAAGGAACCGGCACGTAAGCAGGGACAGCCCTCCTTTCCCACGCAGGACAGGGACAAGAGGCCAGGAATGCAAGAAGTCACTCAGAAGTGCTGACTGTCTCCTGGGAAAAGCTTTAGCAACCTTTTTTTTTTTTTTAAAATGAAAAATATAAGTAAACAAAAGTCACCCCAGAGAAGGCACATTCTGCCGAGATGTTTTCTGCAGGGGATGCAAATGGTGAAAGGGCTGGGCTACACCACACGTGGATATACAGCAATATAAACAGCTCTGCCAAGACTCAGGCTGCAGGACAGGAATAAACAGATGCATGGAGAAATAAATGTTAAAAGGGCCCTGGCACACAGGTAACCCAGGCACAAACATTTCAGAGCTAGAGGAGGGTTTCCTTCCCCACCTGCCGTACCTAAGCCATATGTGGGATGCTTGCTCTCGTACCAAATCCTCCTCCTTTTCAAGCACAAGAGCCTGTGCCCGGGAAAATGGATTATGCAGCAAGTGAGCATTCTGTATGAGTTCGTCAGGGAGGTGGGCTGGGTGTGCCAGCTGCAACCCACCGCAGCCCTCGGGAGGGGAGGAACAGCCCGAGCAGCCCCACAGAGGAGCCTCCACAGCGAGAAAGATGCTCCGAGGCGGCTCTCGGCATCTTCCCTSCGAAGGAGGGTATAGAAATGGCCTGGGACAGGGATGGAGCCACCCGCTCCGGGCCACCGGCCGCAAGGGGACAGGCGATGCTCCCCGCAAGCTCACAAGCCAGTTGTGCACCCAGGAACCGGGCGCCCACCAAGAGACTGATTCCTCCAGAGACGTGMAAACAGCATCAAATCCACGGTGGGAGGGAATCTGCTGAAATCGGGGGCGTTACACCAGCACGGAGTGGGATCTCGGGGGTCTGCGGGATGCCGGGGCAAGGCACGGGCAAGCCCGAAGCCTGAGCAGGGCTGGGCTGCAGCGTCGGCCGGGCTCCGTGCCCCTCRGGCGGCAGGACCCCTGGGTATTACACACCCAGATTATCGACCGCTCAGGGCAGGGGAGAAAAAATGAACTATTTCTATTTTAAAAACAGAAAACAACTGAACATCAGTGCTAACGTCCAGTCTGGCTTTCGGAGGGATTTAAAGAACTTGGTCTTCTTCGTTCCTTAATCCCTCACCATGCTTCCCYACTACCAACCAGGATCGACTTCTAACAATGTAAAAGCATCTGCCCACATTTTTGCAATTATTTCAGACCCTGCAAAGAGCACCCTCCCCTTTCTGTAGGGTTAATCTAAAGAACAGTTGCCAAAATGCTGAGAACACAGTCGAACAATAGCTCCTCTGATGAAATTCCTCCACTCCATAGAGAAACCAGTATCCTCCAGCTGCTGTGGCTTGTCCAGAGAGATCTCCGAGTGTTTACCCGCTCCCATTAAAAAAAAGGGAAAACAAAAAAAAGAAAAAAAAAAAAAGGCAAACTGAAAGATTCGAGTGCAGCTTGCAAAAAATTAATGCAGAGCCTTGCAACCTACCCACAACACGTAAGTTTTATTAATGCAACATTTGCTTTGTGTGAAATACAAACCCGGGACATCAGTGGAAGGAGGGCAACGCCGGCCACCTGTCCCGGGGACAGCGACTCGCTATACTTACCCCTGCAGAGACCACTTTTAGCAGCTCCATCCCTTTAAATACTCATTCTCAGTGGAATCTCTGATCAGTCATTTATAAATGCCGGGTAGCCAAGCTGGACAGCTGAATTACAGCAGCTATTATCCACGTACGCCTGAATACAAGCAGACACCTTTATTTATAAAGGCTCTCCGGCTGACCGAGATTTGACATCGGCTACAAAATGCATTCAGCATCCAACCGACTGCTTCACAATAATGTGGTGAAAGGTTAGTGAGCGCAGTCCGAAGACACCTTTACACAGCGCTGAGAGCTATCGTTAAAAGAATTCACGCTGCTGTGATGATTCTTTTAACCGAGCAGGTTTAAGTAATTGATTTCCTGAAYAGACACGCTGAGTTGCACCCCTTTGCCTCTTCTGCTGGTATGTATTCAAATGATTTTTTTTTTTCCCTAGACTCAATTCTAAGATATTTAGAGTATTTTTTGTTTTATCAGGCCTATCCCCGCTCCTTTTAGACCTCCTGAGTCTCTGCGCTTTCCAAGCTGCTGCTTCTTGCTTGTTCACCTTTTGGCTCACCCCCGCCTGCGAGCCATGAGCGTGGACACAGGCTTTCCACCAAAGCAGGTAACGCAAGTGCGAAGGGATGGGGGAGGAAGAAGAAAAGCAGGTGGTAAGAAAAGCCAATTGCTCACAGTTGGTTTTCTTTAGCTCCAACAATCTCGGTGGCAACCCCTGATAACAGAAGGTAACCAAGTCCACAGCAGAAAAGTGAATTCTGCTTTAAATTGACAGCATCCCCAGGAGCAGCACATGCAAACATACCAAGCGGGGCTCAGCTGGGCGAAGGAGGGCTTTAAGTACGTGTATGTTCTCACTGGACTCCTAACTCTGTTAGATTAACCCGAAACAGGAGCTGGCACCTCTGCTGGGGTGCAGAGGTGGGACCCAGTTCCCGACGGGGCTCCAAGGGCTGCGCTGTGCCTGCTGGCACGGTAACGCCGAGGAAGAGCCTTCCTTGCCCGGCTGCTCGTGTCTTAAGCACGGACCATTAAAAGCATCTTCCTTTGATTTCCAAAAGCATCCTTCCTGCTCCCAGCACCTTCTCCCCTTGCATCCATCCCTCCCAACTCACCCAAACCCGCAGCACCCGACTCACCAGCGCAGGACTGAGCCCCAGCACAACTCTCCAGATAAAATTCCCTACAGATGATGAAAATTCAGGGGCTGACAGCAAGAGGAGCAGCCAAGTGACCTCGGGCACCCCTCACAGCACCAACGTGAAGCTCCGGGGAGGTCTCCCAGGTCCCCCCGGGGGGCTGCCGGATGGGATCCCCGCGGGGCCGCCCCCGAGACCCCRGCACCAGCGTCAGGAAGGAGCCGTGCGCTGCCGAGTAAGTTGTTATGGTTACCGAAGGGTTTGCTGTTTTGGTTTTTTTTTTTTCCCCTCCTCTTTTAAAAAGAATTCTTATCAGTTTAACATAATACCGCAAGTCAATAACAATTCTTATCTCAAAAGGTCACTCAGGTAGTTATAACTCAACATTTCATCTCCGTTCACATTATCTGAAGGGAAACAGCCTGGGGACTTYGTATTTTTTTTAAATAATCCGCTTCTTTGGAACTGTAAGATTTTAAAAGAACCTACCCAGAACCAAGCTGACCCCATGGGCAATTTGAGCACACTGGGGAACAGACAGAAAAAAGGTAGAAGAATCACATTGATGTTTGCTGCATGAGAAACATATCCCAACAAAAAAACTATGAAAACCAGGGAAATGCATGAACGTAGACCACAGCTGCTGCAGAAACACTATGTTCTGCTTGCAAAAGTCAGATCAGCCAAGTTTCTCCACAACAAAAGTTGTGGGTTTCTTCCTCCATATTTCTCTCCCAATTTTCTTCCTTCTTCACTTCCCTTTGCAGATGAGGGACAGAGAGAAGGGGACAATAATAAAAACCCAAGGACAAGAAGAACCGATCTGTGATGTTCAGGGTTTTTTCTTCTTTGAAAACACAGAAACAAGAAAAAACGCAGTGGCACAGAAAGTGAGTTTTAAATTGTTTCAAGCTAAACCTGGTCAAACCCTGTTTTATCCACCCACTCAATTACTTCTTATAACAACAATCAAAACTCCAAACACAACACATGCCCATATCCCACCAGGCAACAGCGTAGGCAAGGAGCAGGAGAACTAACTGGTTAAAAGTAAGGCAAGTTTCTGGATTGTCTGAAATAAGTTTTATCAAAAAAAAAAAAAAAAAAGAAAGAGAGAAATCTGGAATAAATTACTTGCGAGGATCAGTAACAGAAAAGAAGCTTTTTAAAGCGCCCTGTGCTTCCACTCCAGGGCTGCCTCGCTCGAGAGTAAAGAGCTGAGCAAAGCTGCTGAATCCTGCAGATGACACTCACAATATTAACATTACTTTAAGTAAAATAACATCTTCAGGCACGATAGCTCAACACGCTGGGCCACGTCCAGCTCCTGCAAAYGTCAGTGAGGGTTTGCAGGGATTGCGGCAGAAGCTGGCACAGCCCTTGGTGCAACAGAGCCATCAGCACCATCCATCCGTATCTTCTGTAACCGAGAGTCCCACGCCCACAACACAAAATGACAATGAGTTTGGTCAAGCATGGTAGCATGCACAGGAGAAAGTCTTTTTCTGCCCCGTGAATTATTTTTATATAATACAAGAAAGTTTTTGCACTACAGCTCAAGCACGGCAAATGCCCAGAGGTGGCTGCAAAGGGCAGCAGCCAGAATTAATAGTACAAAACACATGGCTATCCCTTCAACGCAGAGATCAGAAGTCCACAGACTTCATCAGCAAGCAAGCGGAGCCTTCGCTTACGCCAGACAGGAGCCCCGAGCCCAGGGTGCCTTAGACGAGGTGCTGCACAGCTCTGCAAGCCCAGAGCCTGACCAGAAAAAACACGCTCCAATTCAGACACCTTCACCAAAATCTTTGATACAACCATACCATGCCACGGAGTCACCACAGGCAAATACACAAATAAAACCGCAAGCGGTGAACGAGGCGTAGGATGGGTGAATCTGCACTGACAAACCCTTCCCTTAGATCTGTTCGCGCCTTAGACGCATTCGCCTCCTGCATGGAAAGGCCAGTAAAAGCCCATGCACCTGCCTCACGCTGCCAGGTACAAATCACACTGGGTTTCTGCCTCCGGAGCTGGTTCCCCCACCCCGACAGGGCTCGTTTTCTGCTCCCTACCCAGAACCAGAGCAGATGGAATTACATGGCCATCATGCGATGGGTGAGACCGTCCCAAGCCCTCTGCTCTGGGGGAGGAAAYCCAACCTGCAATGCCCCCACGCCAGAAACGCAATTCCTTCTGCCCATAAACCCCCTTCCGAAAGAAAAAAAAAAAAAGAAAAAGCCAGCATCACGTTCTCCAACAGAGAAACAATCCCAACCTTGTTTTGACGAGATCCTGCCCCTCCACTTAACGCATCTGCCGCGGAAGAGGAAGCGACGCGCAGGCAGAAAGTCGGGAACGGATCTGCTCGCTCCAACCTCAACTTTATTTGTAACTACTGGGGCCAAGATGGAAAGCCACAGGCTTGGCTGTTTGCCATTGCCAAACTCACGCTCAGCGGTGACCTCTGCAAATCTCTGGGTCTTCTTCTAGRACCAGAGCACTGCAAAAATAAACACCGTTTTTTTAAGAGAAAAGGGGTGAGCGTGCAAGCCTGTGCATCCCCTGCATCAGGGGGTCAGCCTCTTTTAACATCTTTTAGATGCCTCAGCAGCTCTTGCGTAACCAAAAGTTAGCAAAAAAAGTAATGCTCTTGTTTGTTCCGTGAAAACAGAAAGAGAAAATACCAGGGGCATGTGCACGCTCAGAGCTAGATATGCACACACGATTCATGTCAGGCTCCATCCCAGTCGCAACCCTTGGAGCCAAGCCCCACTCCCGGGTTTCCCCAGACGGAAAGGGTTTCAAACACGATGACTTCTGCTTTGCCATCGGCTCCCGCACTCACGCGGCGTCATGCAAGAAGCGGGGAGAAGAGCGAGGCGATCAGGTAGGAACCCCAAAACACAGCCCGGCAGCCGCTGCCGCACACCAGCTTCTCCATCCTCTGATGAATCCAAGCCCCGAGGAGCTGTCAGCTCCGASCCCCGGGGTTTGGATGCAGAGCTGGTGCAAGGGGTGCCCTTTCTCCAAACAGTTATCTGCGGTAACGTTAGACACAAGCACGAAGCTGGAGAGCTAAAGCACTGACGAACGCAGCTTAAAATAAAGCAAGCGTTCACACTAATTACTATTTCAGTTACGCTGATTGCAAACATAACTCCCAGCTTGGGAAAAAAAAAAAAAAAATTGCTTTCATGGGCCACAAATTAAATAAATAATAATGGTATTTTTTGGTGAAAGATGAGAAGAAGAAAGGCCAGGGCTTGTGAAATTGCAGGAAGATGGGAATTCGCACTGTGATCCACCTGGTCCACAGAAACCAACTGCTTCAGGGAAACTTTGCAGGAAGCTTTGGCTGACCAGAGCATCAACTGTTTTAAAAGCAACTGGCCCAAATTCAAACATGTAAAATATAAATGGCGAGATGGGGACACAGCTTTGTTCAGATGCTGAGGTCTAATATGCCAAAGGACATAACCACACAGACGATCATCCGCTGGCAACAGCCCGGGCTGTGAGCAGAGTGCTTTCCCCATTCATCCATTTAATCTCATTTGAAGATAAGTGTATTTGCAAACTAGATTATTTTAATTGATGGCTCTACAGTTGGTTTTYATTCAGCTCCTGATCTAAAGCTATCCTTGACCTCTCCCATCAATCCGTATCTTGACGGGTTGAAGGCTGCCATACACCGTCAGCGATGCCCTGTGCGGTTCCTCCCCTTCACATACAGCCTCCCTSCACCCACCGTTGTGGGGCAGAACTTTATCCCGACTACTTTTCCAAGGGCAAACACGAGATATCTGCACAGAAGGGTAGCATTTGGATAGAAATCAAAAGGGACAACAAGCTGGTCCAGGCAGAGAACTCCAGCTCAGGTCTGTGATGATGCATGAAATGCTTCGTCGAATCTTTAACATGCACTTGAACAGTGGGATTTTTCCCAGCTGCAGTCACTSGGGGAATTAACCCCAACATCAGGCCGCTCACCGAAGCATGCATTATACAACAAAATGGTAAAAAGATGCTGCAAAGTATGGAAAAATCCCTCTGGGGGAGAGCAGCCCGCCCGTGGGCAGACCCACTTGCACCAACATGATGCTCAGGATGGCAAATCACACTGTTCTCATCAGTTAACTTTCTTCTCCCCCTGCCCCATTTTAAGCATTGCTACCCAAAAAAAAAAAAAAAGGTTTCCCCCAGCACACACTGCCACGTGGGAAGAGGCACACCCGCCACCCAAACCACCCAGCCCTCGTTAGCTCTGCCCCACGCCTCGCCGGGGAGCAAACCTCGCCATCGGTACCGCCGGTGCTGGGGGAGCGAGCGAGCCGYGGGGAGCTTCTCCCTCCTTCTCCGACTGCAARGGACATCCCCCAGGAACCGCGACGGAAGGCGTTTTTAAGCAAATAGGAGAAAATATRGAAGAGTTAAGCGCAAGCCCAGGGGCGTCCCCTCTAGGTCCCATCAACAGGGCAAGAGGGAGAGCCAAGGGGAGCCGCCTTCTTCACAGACCTGCCTCCAGCCAGGGCTGGCACGAGCCAAACGCCGGCCTGCGGGGCTTCCCACAGCTACTCTGAAAAGCATCTTTAAAAATAAAAATCTTTGAATTGCAAGAGAATAAATATTGGGCGTGCAACCTTRCTCAAATCCCCTGGCTAACGTTCCTCTGTACCTTTACTCCCCTCCCCTTGCTATTCTCCAAAAAGCCCAGCACAGATAGCTTTTACCCCTCAAGTCTGCAAACAAAACCTGGGCAAGATGCATGGCAGCAGCTCAAGCAACAGCACGCGTATCAAGAGAAGCCAGCGTCCAACAGCTCAGCAGATCTCTCCATTTAAGAGTCCCCAGCTCATGATTTTTAAYGAGCAGAGCCAGCAAGGCTGCTCCCACCCCGCTCCAGGCAGAGACAAGCGAGCAGAGGGAGCACACGATGCCAACGTCTGGCGTTGCACTTAAACCTTCCTATTGCTCMCACTGAGCACGGGGCTTAGCTCCTTGCCCCGTCCTCCTCCCAGGACGCCGGCTCAGCCCCTCCGGTCCCCCCCCACGGGACAGCCCGGTGATGCTCTTGCACAGTCCAAGAGCACTTAAACTAGAGCTCAGCATTGCAATGCAAGGGTAAGCCAAGAAAAAGAAAAAAAAAAAAAAAAATTGAGAACCATCTTCACACTGGGCACTGGGATGGTTTTTTATCAGTGGGGGTTGCTGGGGGCAAAGTGCAAAATTCACACAGCAGAGGGGTAGCAGCTTCCCGATGAGCTGGGAGACTGTCTGCAGCCAGGGTGGGAGCAACAGTCGTAGGGCTGGAGCCACAGCGACCTAAGGATGTAAGAGGCAAGGTCTGCAGGAACATGTAATACCTTTTAATAGGCCAGCTGGTGCAGTTGGGGAAAAAAAAAAAACCAACAAAACCCACAACCACACAAGCCCTCCTTTGAGCTGGTGCACCTTCGTGCTTGGCCATTTTTTCCAGCTGCATCACTTGGTCTAATTGAAGACATTACCGCTCCCTGCAACCCTTGTCTCCTCCTCCGGCCAGTCCTTCCCAGGACAAGAAATCTAGGTCATTTTGATGCTCCCATTGTGATACTTGACAGCCTGCCGAAATGAAATAAAGATTTTGGCCTTAACACGTGAAGTAGTTAATGTCCTGTGCACAGGGCAAAGCAAGCTGCTTGTCCTTCAAAAYCAAGAGCTTAAAGCTGCCACGCTGCTCCCACCAGCGCAGATGGGTGTCTGGATGCCTGCAGGAGGCTTCAGCCATCTCCGTCGGCCGGCAGAGACTGCAGGAGCGAGGAAGTCACAGCAGCTCCGAAGCCAGGGATGGTGGGATGTGGGACTACTCTGGAAGTCCCAAGAAAATCCCAGTCATGCCTCTGGCCGTCAGAGAGGGGATGCCTGAGCAGGTGGGAGCAGAAGCACATCCTGCACTCAACGTCCAGGACCAGGTTTTGTGGATACAGCAGATCCTCATCGGGTCTATACCCCACAGAGCGGCTACACCCGGCACCCCTYGGTGTCTCAGCCCCAGYCGGCGGGCGCAGGAGGAGCACGGGTCCCGCTCCCACCATGGGACACGTTATGCTCCTGTCTGACCTTTACTGGTGGCTCGGAGGAGGTTGCCGCGTCCTGACGGCTCYGAGCAGCTGGGACCGAAGCCGCCCAGCGAGGCCAGGCTGGAAGGAAGGAAGGAAGTTATAGCAGGCTTTTAAATAGCGCTATGTAATACCTGAAACTTCTATTTCTGTGCATGGATAATATGGTTTCCATACTCTTCTCCATGCATGGCAGGCCAAGCCATTCGCCCTCAAACTGAATTAGCAGCAACCCACATTCTTCACCAGTTAAACCATTAAAGCTCTGTGAGGCTGCTCATAGCCACCATGTAGGATAACCACAAGCTGTACRCTTCACCTAATGAAGAAACGTATAGATTTGCTTCCGTGTTTGCTTCTCACTTCTATTTTACATTTACTATCAAGCGATACCTTTAAATGCACTACAGATTGCAGGTGGCCTTGCAGCCATCTGCGCAGCCCCTGCACCACGTGTAGTCACATCTCCGGCGTGCTCCGAGACACCAGTGTAGCGTTCTGCAAGATGTCTCTCATCTGAGGTGGGCAATGTGGTCATACCCAACCCCTCCATGCTTGAGCAGGTATCTAGAGAGCCACAGAAGCAGGAGGCTCCTCAGGCCCTTCTGAGGGTCATACACGGCTGTACACAGCAGAGCCACATCAGGTTTGCAGTTCTAACAAGGAGGGCTTGGCTGTCGTTATCAAAAACACCCTTACACTTGGAAAAAAATAAGACAGAACTCCTTCAAAATAAATATACTTGCTTCTCCAGGTCAATTAACTAGTTAAAAAGAGTTATTTTTCTTCCTTGAGGTTTTGCCACCTCATCCACCATACAGCAGACCTCTCATTTGGAGTCTACCAGGCCAGAAACAACCTGGACACCTTTCTTGAGAGGAGTTTTCCTCCATGCCTGGTCCACACACCCGAAGGCTCATGAGCCCAGCTCCACCAGCCAGTGAGGATTTCACCCTCCGTTCTCCCTTTGGGCCCCTTCCTGATCTCAGCTGTTGGTGACGATACGGCCAAGGATGGTGCCCATCCACCAAAGGAACACAGCAGGGCTGCCACCTCCTTCTAACAGCCGTGAACCAGGGGTAATGTTTAAGTTTTCCCACCTCCCCAACAGGGTTGGGGCAAGCAACAAGTCCTGCACATACAAAACAACTCACTTCTCACAAGGACCCACTGTTTGAGCCAATTCAGACTCTTGCTCCAGCACATTAGACCAGCACGTTGCATTCAGACCAGCATTGCTTAACTCACGGTGACAACCCTTGCCAGACGGAGGATTTCACCCATGCTTCGTTGAAGGTGACCACACCATGACTTACAGCCAGCTCCTATGTCCCATTTAGGCTGTGCACCCCCGTCACCCTGCGGTCCCTTGCACACCACCGTTGCCATGTCCCCAACACCAACAAGGATGCTGCTGGGGCACCTACAAGCAGGGAGCCACCATTTCCAAGTCAGCAAACACCAAGAAAACATATCAGGAGCAACCTCAGCCCCAGCCTGGGAGGGAATTGAGCCCAAATTAGTTAAGCAAACAACAGGATTCAAACAGTAAAGAGTAACGCAAGGTTAGATGATGACACTGCTTTTTAGAAGAACTTGGTGTGATTCCATGCCAGGCAAGCGATAAATACCAGACTGCGAAATAGGCGCTGAATAGGAGCGATTTAAAAAAAATACAGGTGGTTTCATGAAGAAGACAGCATTAACACCGGAGACTAATTTCCCAACAGTTCTTGGTTGCAAACCTCAGGTACCCTTCCCTCCACTGCAACAGGATTGCGCGGCTCAGAGAAGCACACGTCCTGCTCCACAGGATGCATGGATATGTCCATCCCATGGGAAAGCCATACAGAGGGGTGTTCAGCGAGAAAGAGGAACTCAACGGACCCAGGTTTTGCTATCGGAGTTACAAACGCCCTGGAGTAAGAGCTCATTTTTGGAAGAAACGTCAGGGAAAGTGCAGGCAGCTCCACAAACGCCCTAAGGGACAGGCAGGAGGCTGGATGCCAACCTTCGCTCGCAGGAGAAATCCTCGCGCCAAGCAAGGTCAATGGGATTAGAGGGGCAAGCAGGGATTGCTCACACGAGTAGAGATGGGAAGGGTCCAAGCCCTGGTTTCCACCTCGGCTGACAGCGAGCAAACGCCACCACGCAGGCGGCCATACGTGACTTTTGGGAAGACTTCAAAACGCTATTTTCCTTCGTAATTCGCCTTTTCTGCAGTCAGGAGGTAAATCATCCCCCTCTAATTACCTGACCAACCGAGGGGACACGGCTACTGCCAAAACCACAATCTGAATGAAAAATGGCGATGCCAATAAAAAAATAAAATTAAAAATATATCGCTCCCGCCGACCTGCAGCGGGAATCACAGCAAGCCTGTGCTAAGGCCGGCACGGGAGGCTGCACATTTATCCCRGAGCAGCCGAGTTTGGAGAGCATGCTCCCTCCCTGCCCCCCCTGGGGCCTCCCCACCCAAATGGATGAGGTTCGGCCCTTCAGCTGTTTATAAAACCAGCAGTATTGCGCCCAGACGCACTCGGCAGCATTCCTCCCTCTCATTCCTGCGAGCTATATAAGGGAACTGCCAATTCCAGCCTTGCTCCCCCCCCCCCCCGTTGCCAACCCCGATCCCTTCGCTCCGGAGCAGCCCCGGGCTTGGTTTCCTGCAGAAGGACTTAAATCCGTCCTCGGTCGAACACGGCGTTGCGCTGGACCTTGTCATCAAATGGCAGCGCAGGCAGCTGCCAAATCCTGCCGGCTCRGTGCGCTAATAGGGAACAGCTGGAGAAGGACCCCGCATTCCTCCCGCCCCGGCAACACTGGGGGCTCTGTTCGGGATTCGGGATCCGGCAGCCCGCAAGGTTTCCACCTATCGCAAAATGCAGCCGGCTGCTCCCCAGCACCGCTTCGACACGCACAGCCCAAAAAGCAAGAACTCCTGCCCCCCCCGGCCCCCGCATCTTAAACAAAAGGGATGCTTTGCAACAGCGGGGGGGTGATTGCTTTTTCTTTTTTTGTTGTTTTTCTTTTTTTTTTTTTGAGAGAGAGAGAGGTTGGGGAAACAGAACTATGCAACTTAAAGACAGATTTTGCCTTCCCTGCTCGTACTCTGTATTTCAGAAACTCCGCTTAAAGCGACTTGCATCCCTGCGTATATCTGCACATACACACTCAGGAACATACACGTTTGTAACGCATACACACCCATAGATAAATACGTTAACACACAGCGCAATTCGCACATCGCTTATGCCATTTTCATACCGCCCTATTTCCATTTACTTCTGCGGAGTTGAGTAACTTGTAATGGTGTATAAATAAAACCAAAATATACTTTCGTAGCCATGCACATTTTCTGTAATGCATCCTGTACGTTCAGTAACATAAAACAGTCTACTCATATTTTCTTAGAGCTCTGCTGAAACACAAGGGGGTATTCAGAGCCGCAGGAAAAAATGCGTCCAAACAGGATCTGAATGATGAAATAGGAATTGCCACATTAAAATAAATAAATAAAAAAAGGATAACCCAGCTGCCCAGACCTTTAGAAAATAACAGTTCGTCTAAGGTAGTGATGGGCTGCTTCTGCATGTTGCAGAAAGCAAAGCAAGCCACGTTGTCCAAAAGAAGCCTAGAAAATCCAGACTCTACGTGACCTGACTTACTTATTTCACAGGAAACTGCATGGAAGGAGGAAGGGGGGGAGGAAAAAAAACCACCAATCATTCATGCTACCGTAGTTACACCAYGCCATAGACTGGAGTAGTTTGCTGTGAAAAATCAAACTGAAATAAGCCATCACCCGTTTGAAAAATAAAACGTAAGAAGAGAAGCTGTTAATGCAATCAAGCTGGGGAGCCCTGGCTCCCTGACCCCCCTCTTTTCTTGCGTTTGTTTTTCTTTTTTTTTTAATTTTGCCTGCATTAGAGCATCATTCAAGAAGGGTTGCAGTAAAAAAAAAAAAAGAAAAATCCAAAAAACCCACTCACCGGGGTTGTTGGCCTCCCCTTCAAGGATGTGGAGCTCGGTGCAGTCTGCCAGGGAGTGCTCCAGGCAGAGCTGGAGGAAGCGAGCTTGGGTCCGGCTGACGCGTTTCAGCAGCGAGAGCAGCGCAACAGTCTGCTCGCACTCGTTCCAGCCCTTGAACCAGCCGGCCAACACGCCGACCTGGTCTCGAAACATCATGGTGAGCCGGCGGCCGGAGGAGACACCTCTGCGGGGGGAGAAAATAAATAACCGGGAAAGCCTCCCCGCCCCGACTCCGCTTCCTCCCTTACGTCTTGGGTCAGGATTAAAAAATAATATTAATAAAAATTAAAAAAAAAAGAAAAAGTCTCCTTCGCAGTGAGAAGGGTGGGTTTTGGTTTGCACGCAGCTTTCGGCCTGGGTTGGGTTTCGCTCCCTCTCTTCTGGCTTCGGTGCAGTGCTGGGTTCCCTGACGGCGACACGGAGGGAGGGAGGGAAGGAGCGGG